>JAAAKE020119228.1:0-15644 GCA_010014785.2 Anisolabis maritima | reverse complement strand
ATATAAATAAATTGTTGTAGCTCACGATGGGAAGCGAACCATTGACCTTTGAAATGTGAGGCGAGACCTCTATCTCTGCACCAAGGGAGAGAACTATAACTAAAGGATTAATTTCGTGAATAAAATCAGAAAGAAATAGTCCGGTATTCCAGAAATCTTATCCCCACTCTAAAAAGATGTTCCCTTCAGGGGGCCACCCCCTCTCATAAGATTCCCTTTTATTGTCTATAAGAGAGGACGAAGGCCACGCATATGGCTTTCCTTGTCTCTCTTTACTTCTCTGGAACTCTGAGAGTGACTAGATTATAATTTTGAGTTAACTTACGATTAAGAGAGGAGTGGATGGGATTCCTGAAAATAATATCAAGGTCATTCTCTAGATCAGAAGACAAAGCTGAAATATTAAAAGAAAAAATTTTATTGGGTCAAGAGGGTGCAAATACTTTTCCTATTGCTAACGCCTCTCTTCAAGAATCGCCTTTACCTCCCCCCTCCCCCCGTGGTGGTGAAGTTAAAGATACTGACATTGTCAATATTGATAAACTTAGAAGCCAAGGGTTCCGGTCCCAGGTAGTCCGATGACAATTTATTTAAATCAATTAGATACTAAGTGATGTAAATAAATAATTATGCCTAGATTACATGTATCCTAATATAAATTGTATAATTGTTTAAAGTCTATATGGTCTCAGATGCTGAAGAGACTGAAAAAAAAAGAATCGCCTGACCTTGTCGCTTGAGTGAACTCTTTAGGCAATGGAATGAAATGGATGGGGGTGCAATTTTTTTTTACTTAAATGATCTGATTATGCTCATATCTACAATTGAAATAATTTAATAATAAAGTTCTACATTATTTAACCGGATCAATTTGTTCACAGTTCAGTTATGATTGAAATTTTTTTCGCTTCATTAAACTAATTTCTATCTATAGCCTCTGACTGGAGTTTGCACTGCAAACTTTGCAGTGTTTTCATTTTTTATCAAATGGTTTCTTTTTTTGGGGGTTAAAATTTCCACCTCCAACTTATAAATTAAAAAATAAAATAAAATAATTTGTAAAAGCAAGGTAAAAATTTGTAATGAAAAAAATCTGGACTAATTATGCTGATCGAAAGCGATTAGTATATCTTAAGGATTTTCTAATTTAAGATAGATGTACGAATTTTAATTAAAATATTTATGGCCGTTTTTGAAAAAATCTCAAAAATAATTAGAAATACTTAGAAAAATTCTACTCTTGGTTTGTTGATTTTTATTCACCTTGAAATCCCAAACTTAAATAACAAATTTGGACCTACCACAATTGTTTTTTTTTGGTCTTTTACAGCTTAATGGATTGAAACAAAAACCTTTTAAAACAAGAACCAAAAACGTCAACTTTTGACAAAAATCAATTAAGTAGAATGCTACTTCTTCATTTAAAGTTCAAATTTGAAAAATCAAATTATTTGCTAGATAATAATAATAATAATAATAATAATTTTATTTACATTTTAAACATTTACAAAAGTGTACAGTTTGATTTTTCTTTTCGACTTCGAGTCTTTGCCCAATGCAATGAATTTTTGTTTATAATTTTCTTAACTGCCTTCTTTATTTTTTCTTGATCGGAGGTAAAAAGTATAAAAAAAAAACCTCTAAACAAATAAAAGTAAAAAAAGGAGGAACAAAAAGAAAAAACAAAAGGACAGCTCATTAATAAGTAGAAAAGATCAAAACGAATTTCTTTTTCTTTTCTTTTTTTTTTAGCTTCTTAGCCGCAACCCTTTATTTCATGTGAATGTGTTGAGAGTTTGGAATCGAATTTCTTCCTTATAACTTCAAAATATTTGTTTAAAGGTTTTTATAGGAATTTTATAAGGGAATTATTTATCCGCTATATTCCTTAACGATTTATTCTCAACCAATACCAGACATTGAGATAACGGACGATTTCTTCGGACCTTGTACGTTTGCATTTAACTTAATTTATCGAATCAATCACGGAAGCAATCTTCAACAGTAATAGGCTTTGCTCTGGCAAAACTTAATCCTACCATTGATCCATTCTGGTTTACACCCTTTATAAATCTACCAAGATCACTACTCACTATATTAAACCGGATAAGAATTAGCCACACACGTACAGGTACACCTTTTCATCTGGCAAGATTCAGTATGATACCTTCCCCATTTTGCCAATGCTCTAATACTCTAGCTACACCGTACACCATAATTTGAGAATGTGCACTTCATGAAGATAACCGTAATCTTTAATATACCATAAAAGTTAATTCAAACCCCACAGCATTTCAGGATTTGCTGAAGATCTACTAGATTTGAACCTTTTCATGACAGCTTCAAAGATAATAATATAAAACAGCAAGTATTTTTTTCTTTTATATGAATTGTATATTGTATTCCTTTGGATGTTATATTTATTGTATTTTGTATTTAACTTCCAAATGCTGAACACCTTTATATAACGGGTACATTTTTGAGATTCGAGGTTGTGCGGTATATAAAGGTCACTGTGTAATTTTTTTTTTAATCTTAATTTTGTCTTCTTTTTACTTTCTCCTATGTAATATAGGAAATCTTCCAAACATTCGATCTCGAAATTTTGATTGTTCTTAACTTTTTGGACTTCACTGTGTTCTTCCTGGTTGCATGTGACCACTGGTCATTGGACCTTATGCTTTCAAATCCAAAAAAAAAAATACCATTTTTCGAATTATGCCTGTATGTCGGTCTTTATGCAACATGGTTAACACGATAACTCGAGCACGCTTTAATGTATAGATCAACCAAATTTTATTTACAAGCATTACGGCAAAATCATAGATCTCTATCAACTTTTGGTCTATTTCTGATAATCGTAGGTGGTACTTTGCCTGAAAGGTTTTTTTTAAAAATAGCCATAAGATTTCACTGAGACGAGTAAAATATTGTTTAGGAACATTATATCAATATCAAAGAGCACGGTTAAAACTTGATCCAAACCGGAATCTCACCTATATGTATATACAAGTAAATGGACGGGAGACCAGTCCTGATTTATTTTCCAAAATATTTATTAGAAAGTTTTTAAAATATTGGCTAACTTCAAAGAGTATCTCAAATATAACATTAAAAAAAAATTTTTTTAATTAATTAAAAATCATTTAAATGAAAATGATTATGTATATAGAGAAAGTTAATTAATTATAATTAAATTAGTTTAACAAGATAGGGACCCTTTCACCGCTCAGGGGCCCCGAGTAAGGTAATCAGCCATTTAAAATTGTTTTAATCATAATTTTGAACATTTGTTTGAAAATTTTTTAAATCTTTTAGCCTTTTGTGTCTTGTAATTAGCAAAAGAAAGATTTTTTGTAAAAAAACGTGGATTTTCTTTAAAAACTCTCCTTAAATTTTGTTGTAAAATGTTATAAAATCAAGAGAAAATAAATATTTTAAACAGAGAAATAAATTTAATTAAATAAGATTTTTCATTTTTTTTTTTTCCCAATATTTAAAATATTTTAAAGTCAGTTAATGCAAAGATGAGTGACTCTAAAAAAAATTTTAACCATACCCATTAAGCTATAATTAGAATAAACGTATGAATATTATTTATAATCTAATCAATCAATCCCTAAATTTATTATATTTAGAAGGCTGATATATCCATTAGGCCAGAAATATTGATCCCTTCATTTGTATCTGTTCCTTAATCAGCAGCACTCTTTAAAAAAAAAGTTTATATTTTTATTTAAAATATTCTCACACTTTTATATCTATCTAGATGTGAAATTTAATGTTCATAATAATATATACTTTGATTGATAATAATAATGATAATTTATTTTTTAACTACCCTACCTCAATTAACCTAGATATGCCTTTAAAATTAAAACCTAAGTTCGTATAGGGAAATTAAATTTTTATATTGATTTAAAAAAAAGGAAAAAAACGACTAATTATTACATTGCTTTAAATTATTACACTGATCATTATGATAATTAAAGGTGATAAAAATATTATTTGAACAAAGAATTTTTTGTATTTTCATGTTTTTATTTGTTAAAAAAAATAAAGACTAAGCGAATATAGTGAGGAGTGAACCGACCCTAAGGTAATGAATGTATTAGCTCGGATCCCAATCGAATGCGAGCTCTAAGAAAATTAAAATTAAACTATTTATACAGTTTATTATTAAAAAAGGTTTTTATCCCCTTTTCCTGTTGAATCGAAGGATTCAATTTTTGAGACGGATTTCTCTTCCCGTATGCACTTAGGGCTTCACAAATTGGGCCCTTTGTGCCTGAGAGTGAGATTATCTCCCACTTTCCTATCCTAGAAGGAGACTTTTGAGTAATTTTTTGATCCAAGCCGAACTTGAACCCGAGTTGCAACTTCAAATCCGTAATCCGAAGCTTATCAGATTACCCACTTTCTCCTATAATTATTAATATTATTAACAAATTCTGATGGAGAAGAATCTGCAGAATGATCCTAGTCACACATGTGATTTTTTTATTATTTATTTTTTAAGAAACTTCTCTCATTTCTATTTCATAATATAAACGTTTTATGAAAACAAATAATTAATCCTAATAAGCGGAGTCCTCTTCATGAATTATGTAGTTTTTCAGTTCAATAATTTAAATAAAAAATCAAATCAGAATATAATTTTGTATTTAAAGATAAATAGGCTTTTCTGTATTTTCTTAAGAAATTAGAATTCTTTTTTAAGCTTTTTGGAATCTAAATCCCTCGGTTCCAAAGGTGAAATCCTCTACGATTCTGTCTCCGATGAAGTAAAAGAAAAAAAAGTAATCCCAACTAATCATAATAAAATTCAAAACAAAATAAATAAATTCATTATAAAATATATTAATATTTTTTGTAATTTTTTCTACCTAAATGTTATCCCGTTGCATGTTAATATAACATGTTAATATTTTAATTATTAAATAAACTATATAACTATATAAAGTTATTATTAAATACCTTCTAATAAAAAAAATTATTTATTTATCAATATTGTAATAGAAAATTGATATATTTAATACATATATATTCAATACTGAGTCAAGGGTGTACGGCGCCCCTAGGCCAATTAATCATCTTACGCCCTAAAGGATTAAAAAAACAAACAAAATAATTTCTTTTTTATTCAATCATATCACAATTACATAATAATGATAATTAAGACACTACACCTTACAGTATGATCAATTACAGAAAGTTCAATTTTAAGTCGATTTCGGCTGCTAAGGTCATTTTGTCTTCTAAATATACATATATTTCATTGAAAAAATAGGAACCGATATCTTTCGGCGGACAATCAGCACTCTTGTCTAGGAGGTTACCTTTCCTCTGTAAGCTCCGTTTTGCTTGGCCTTGCTTATTGAAAATGATTTTAGCTAGCTGGCTAGCGAGCTGTTCCTCTTCTCTCCTGTCAGACCGGCAGCAATTCCAGAAATTTAACTTTTCTGGCTCTTACCTTAGCGAATGTATTAATCAAATCTGCCAAGTCAACTTCATTGAATACACTGTGCTCAATGGAAATTGTTGCTAAACCGTCTAACCTCTGCTGTGTCTGAATATTAAATTGGTGTATTTTTTCAAACTGAAAGTAGTTTTTTGATTTGTTAAAAATATTAATAATTATTTAGGTAAAAATTTTGAGTTTCTTATGTTAATAATGGAGGCAGTGGCTAAGACGGATAAGCTGCGAATTACGAATCTAGATAGAGTGTGAAAATAACTCGGGTTCGAATCCGGCTTGGCGCAAAAATTATTTCCAACTCTCCATTATTGCTATAATATAAAATTATATATTAAAGAAAATTCCGTATCAATGACTTACGGCGGGGGGATCTAAATCGTTGTTCATCGGGGCCACACATCTGAGCTGCTTGGCCTTGCTTATCAATAAAGATCTTAGAATATGTTGTTCTTATCTCTGCCAGGTCCGCGGGCTTATTATTTTATATACTTCGTTTAAATAATAATAATAAGTTTATTACTTAGATATTCTATCATTTTCTCGTATTGTATATTAATTTGACTAAGTGTGCAATTTTGTGCTCAATATGTGAGTTTGATTTTTTACTTAGCTATATATATTTAGTACCCTAGATTGAACCTATAGCCTATAGTATACTATAGCCTAGAGCCGGCCCTGAATATATAGGCCACACAATCAATTTACCCGCAGCGATTCAACCGTGTTCGATAAAAGTCATTGAGACTCAACAGGGCCATTGAGACTCGGGCCGTCCTCCGAAATGAAAAAATATTTTATTATCTTTCTGGGAACGTGCCTGGAACACAATGTTTTAGGAAATATTTTTAATTATAAGATTTATTCAAAAACCTGAATTAGTTTTAAATATTTCATCACGACTATGATGTTATATATATATAATATATTTTTTTAAATCCCAACTTTGTTCTTATCTCTTGAACAAAAGAGGATCATAATATTTATATTCAATTCCCTCATGTTTTTAATAAAAAAAATTGAACATTCTTTTCTAAAATTATTTTTGTAAATTGTTTTAATCTTATTAAAGTATATTGATTGTATAATTAAAATTGAAATCGATAATATAATTTCCTTTTTGAAATAAATAAAGGGAAAATTAATGTTTTGTCTAAAATGAAGGGAAAAAGTGACAGGTGGTTATTACAAAATAGAATTATGACTAAAAACAGAAAACCATTCTAATATAATAGAGCAATTAATTATATGAGAGGATGTGATTGGAAAGGAGGTGGCAATAAAGGGTGTATTTAAATTACTGTTACAGTTGGCGAACACATTCTTCCTTCTGTCCTATCTGGCGCCTAACGGTGCTTATGGCATTCTCTATCTTCGGTGTACCCTCCTGGTGGGCTGTGCCTTCATGGGTGTCTGGGGGCTGGCGGTCCTCTGTTCCTATGACGCCTTCGTCTGGAACGCTTCGTTCGTCTGTATTAACCTCATCTACGTCTGCGTTCTCCTCTACCACCTCAGGCCTGTTAAGTTCACCAAAGAAGTCGAAGAGGTAATCTACAACAAAAATATATTCACCTAATATATTTATAATATTAATATTTAGATATATAAAATTACAAATTTTCCAGCATATAAAGTATTTTCCTATAGTGATTCTTGAATGAGGTTTGGTCGATTTTTGTCTTCCTATCCTTGCAATAGGAAAGTCTCGTTGTTCTTTATTTTTTGGTGTGTATATTATTTTCACAAAATTTTGTGAAATGAGATTGTATTCACCTTCTTATTGAGGATTACTTAATATTACAATTTAAAACCAACAAACGTTCACAGACTCAGAACTTTTTCTGTAGAAAAATAATAAAATAAAATACCTTTTTATTTCTTTAATAAAAAAATAATAAAAACTTTAAGATGTTTTCGTTTAGTCTATTATCATTTTATTTTCTTATCTTTATTGTAGAATTTCATTTCTTTTTCTGAAATTCTAATATATATTTGAAATGCATATAGATATTGCCGGGTTTGTAAGAATTACTCCTTCCTAATCAGAGAATTAATATTTTTGTATTTATACTGGGCTGTGGGTTCCTTCTATTAACATCATCATTTTGATTGCAAGCAAGTTACTGTTTGAAGTCTGATGAGGGAAGTACAAGGTAGATTGCAGTAATGAAACCAAGTCTTTAGATGTTAAAGGCTCCGGACGAAATTTATTCGTCCATCTTCACTCACTTATAGGCTGTATGTAATTATGCCTTAAAGTTGATAGATAATCTTATAATACACAACAATGTATATATATATATACTACTCATGTTAGCACAAAACTGTTATATATATATATATATATATATATATATATATATAACAGTTTTGTGCTAACATGAGTAGTATATATATATATACATTGTTGTGTATTATAAGATTATCTATCAACTTTAAGGCATAATTACATACAGCCTATAAGTGAGTGAAGATGGACGAATAAATTTCGTCCGGAGCCTTTAACATCTAAAGACTTGGTTTCATTACTGCAATCTACCTTGTACTTCCCTCATCAGACTTCAAACAGTAACTTGCTTGCAATCAAAATGATGATGTTAATAGAAGGAACCCACAGCCCAGTATAAATACAAAAATATTAATTCTCTGATTAGGAAGGAGTAATTCTTACAAACCCGGCAATATCTATATGCATTTCAAATATATATTAGAATTTCAGAAAAAGAAATGAAATTCTACAATAAAGATAAGAAAATAAAATGATAATAGACTAAACGAAAACATCTTAAAGTTTTTATTATTTTTTTATTAAAGAAATAAAAAGGTATTTTATTTTATTATTTTTCTACAGAAAAAGTTCTGAGTCTGTGAACGTTTGTTGGTTTTAAATTGTAATATTAAGTAATCCTCAATAAGAAGGTGAATACAATCTCATTTCACAAAATTTTGTGAAAATAATATACACACCAAAAAATAAAGAACAACGAGACTTTCCTATTGCAAGGATAGGAAGACAAAAATCGACCAAACCTCATTCAAGAATCACTATAGGAAAATACTTTATATGCTGGAAAATTTGTAATTTTATATATCTAAATATTAATATTATAAATATATTAGGTGAATATATTTTTGTTGTAGATTACCTCTTCGACTTCTTTGGTGAACTTAACAGGCCTGAGGTGGTAGAGGAGAACGCAGACGTAGATGAGGTTAATACAGACGAACGAAGCGTTCCAGACGAAGGCGTCATAGGAACAGAGGACCGCCAGCCCCCAGACACCCATGAAGGCACAGCCCACCAGGAGGGTACACCGAAGATAGAGAATGCCATAAGCACCGTTAGGCGCCAGATAGGACAGAAGGAAGAATGTGTTCGCCAACTGTAACAGTAATTTAAATACACCCTTTATTGCCACCTCCTTTCCAATCACATCCTCTCATATAATTAATTGCTCTATTATATTAGAATGGTTTTCTGTTTTTAGTCATAATTCTATTTTGTAATAACCACCTGTCACTTTTTCCCTTCATTTTAGACAAAACATTAATTTTCCCTTTATTTATTTCAAAAAGGAAATTATATTATCGATTTCAATTTTAATTATACAATCAATATACTTTAATAAGATTAAAACAATTTACAAAAATAATTTTAGAAAAGAATGTTCAATTTTTTTTATTAAAAACATGAGGGAATTGAATATAAATATTATGATCCTCTTTTGTTCAAGAGATAAGAACAAAGTTGGGATTTAAAAAAATATATTATATATATATAACATCATAGTCGTGATGAAATATTTAAAACTAATTCAGGTTTTTGAATAAATCTTATAATTAAAAATATTTCCTAAAACATTGTGTTCCAGGCACGTTCCCAGAAAGATAATAAAATATTTTTTCATTTCGGAGGACGGCCCGAGTCTCAATGGCCCTGTTGAGTCTCAATGACTTTTATCGAACACGGTTGAATCGCTGCGGGTAAATTGATTGTGTGGCCTATATATTCAGGGCCGGCTCTAGGCTATAGTATACTATAGGCTATAGGTTCAATCTAGGGTACTAAATATATATAGCTAAGTAAAAAATCAAACTCACATATTGAGCACAAAATTGCACACTTAGTCAAATTAATATACAATACGAGAAAATGATAGAATATCTAAGTAATAAACTTATTATTATTATTTAAACGAAGTATATAAAATAATAAGCCCGCGGACCTGGCAGAGATAAGAACAACATATTCTAAGATCTTTATTGATAAGCAAGGCCAAGCAGCTCAGATGTGTGGCCCCGATGAACAACGATTTAGATCCCCCCGCCGTAAGTCATTGATACGGAATTTTCTTTAATATATAATTTTATATTATAGCAATAATGGAGAGTTGGAAATAATTTTTGCGCCAAGCCGGATTCGAACCCGAGTTATTTTCACACTCTATCTAGATTCGTAATTCGCAGCTTATCCGTCTTAGCCACTGCCTCCATTATTAACATAAGAAACTCAAAATTTTTACCTAAATAATTATTAATATTTTTAACAAATCAAAAAACTACTTTCAGTTTGAAAAAATACACCAATTTAATATTCAGACACAGCAGAGGTTAGACGGTTTAGCAACAATTTCCATTGAGCACAGTGTATTCAATGAAGTTGACTTGGCAGATTTGATTAATACATTCGCTAAGGTAAGAGCCAGAAAAGTTAAATTTCTGGAATTGCTGCCGGTCTGACAGGAGAGAAGAGGAACAGCTCGCTAGCCAGCTAGCTAAAATCATTTTCAATAAGCAAGGCCAAGCAAAACGGAGCTTACAGAGGAAAGGTAACCTCCTAGACAAGAGTGCTGATTGTCCGCCGAAAGATATCGGTTCCTATTTTTTCAATGAAATATATGTATATTTAGAAGACAAAATGACCTTAGCAGCCGAAATCGACTTAAAATTGAACTTTCTGTAATTGATCATACTGTAAGGTGTAGTGTCTTAATTATCATTATTATGTAATTGTGATATGATTGAATAAAAAAGAAATTATTTTGTTTGTTTTTTTAATCCTTTAGGGCGTAAGATGATTAATTGGCCTAGGGGCGCCGTACACCCTTGACTCAGTATTGAATATATATGTATTAAATATATCAATTTTCTATTACAATATTGATAAATAAATAATTTTTTTTATTAGAAGGTATTTAATAATAACTTTATATAGTTATATAGTTTATTTAATAATTAAAATATTAACATGTTATATTAACATGCAACGGGATAACATTTAGGTAGAAAAAATTACAAAAAATATTAATATATTTTATAATGAATTTATTTATTTTGTTTTGAATTTTATTATGATTAGT
Organism: Anisolabis maritima; assembly: GCA_010014785.2. Taxonomy (NCBI): domain Eukaryota; kingdom Metazoa; phylum Arthropoda; class Insecta; order Dermaptera; family Anisolabididae; genus Anisolabis; species Anisolabis maritima. Next base: position 4,808 of record JAAAKE020119228.1, on the reverse strand, counting down.
TGGGATTACTTTTTTTTCTTTTACTTCATCGGAGACAGAATCGTAGAGGATTTCACCTTTGGAACCGAGGGATTTAGATTCCAAAAAGCTTAAAAAAGAATTCTAATTTCTTAAGAAAATACAGAAAAGCCTATTTATCTTTAAATACAAAATTATATTCTGATTTGATTTTTTATTTAAATTATTGAACTGAAAAACTACATAATTCATGAAGAGGACTCCGCTTATTAGGATTAATTATTTGTTTTCATAAAACGTTTATATTATGAAATAGAAATGAGAGAAGTTTCTTAAAAAATAAATAATAAAAAAATCACATGTGTGACTAGGATCATTCTGCAGATTCTTCTCCATCAGAATTTGTTAATAATATTAATAATTATAGGAGAAAGTGGGTAATCTGATAAGCTTCGGATTACGGATTTGAAGTTGCAACTCGGGTTCAAGTTCGGCTTGGATCAAAAAATTACTCAAAAGTCTCCTTCTAGGATAGGAAAGTGGGAGATAATCTCACTCTCAGGCACAAAGGGCCCAATTTGTGAAGCCCTAAGTGCATACGGGAAGAGAAATCCGTCTCAAAAATTGAATCCTTCGATTCAACAGGAAAAGGGGATAAAAACCTTTTTTAATAATAAACTGTATAAATAGTTTAATTTTAATTTTCTTAGAGCTCGCATTCGATTGGGATCCGAGCTAATACATTCATTACCTTAGGGTCGGTTCACTCCTCACTATATTCGCTTAGTCTTTATTTTTTTTAACAAATAAAAACATGAAAATACAAAAAATTCTTTGTTCAAATAATATTTTTATCACCTTTAATTATCATAATGATCAGTGTAATAATTTAAAGCAATGTAATAATTAGTCGTTTTTTTCCTTTTTTTTAAATCAATATAAAAATTTAATTTCCCTATACGAACTTAGGTTTTAATTTTAAAGGCATATCTAGGTTAATTGAGGTAGGGTAGTTAAAAAATAAATTATCATTATTATTATCAATCAAAGTATATATTATTATGAACATTAAATTTCACATCTAGATAGATATAAAAGTGTGAGAATATTTTAAATAAAAATATAAACTTTTTTTTTAAAGAGTGCTGCTGATTAAGGAACAGATACAAATGAAGGGATCAATATTTCTGGCCTAATGGATATATCAGCCTTCTAAATATAATAAATTTAGGGATTGATTGATTAGATTATAAATAATATTCATACGTTTATTCTAATTATAGCTTAATGGGTATGGTTAAAATTTTTTTTAGAGTCACTCATCTTTGCATTAACTGACTTTAAAATATTTTAAATATTGGGAAAAAAAAAAAATGAAAAATCTTATTTAATTAAATTTATTTCTCTGTTTAAAATATTTATTTTCTCTTGATTTTATAACATTTTACAACAAAATTTAAGGAGAGTTTTTAAAGAAAATCCACGTTTTTTTACAAAAAATCTTTCTTTTGCTAATTACAAGACACAAAAGGCTAAAAGATTTAAAAAATTTTCAAACAAATGTTCAAAATTATGATTAAAACAATTTTAAATGGCTGATTACCTTACTCGGGGCCCCTGAGCGGTGAAAGGGTCCCTATCTTGTTAAACTAATTTAATTATAATTAATTAACTTTCTCTATATACATAATCATTTTCATTTAAATGATTTTTAATTAATTAAAAAAATTTTTTTTTAATGTTATATTTGAGATACTCTTTGAAGTTAGCCAATATTTTAAAAACTTTCTAATAAATATTTTGGAAAATAAATCAGGACTGGTCTCCCGTCCATTTACTTGTATATACATATAGGTGAGATTCCGGTTTGGATCAAGTTTTAACCGTGCTCTTTGATATTGATATAATGTTCCTAAACAATATTTTACTCGTCTCAGTGAAATCTTATGGCTATTTTTAAAAAAAACCTTTCAGGCAAAGTACCACCTACGATTATCAGAAATAGACCAAAAGTTGATAGAGATCTATGATTTTGCCGTAATGCTTGTAAATAAAATTTGGTTGATCTATACATTAAAGCGTGCTCGAGTTATCGTGTTAACCATGTTGCATAAAGACCGACATACAGGCATAATTCGAAAAATGGTATTTTTTTTTTTGGATTTGAAAGCATAAGGTCCAATGACCAGTGGTCACATGCAACCAGGAAGAACACAGTGAAGTCCAAAAAGTTAAGAACAATCAAAATTTCGAGATCGAATGTTTGGAAGATTTCCTATATTACATAGGAGAAAGTAAAAAGAAGACAAAATTAAGATTAAAAAAAAAATTACACAGTGACCTTTATATACCGCACAACCTCGAATCTCAAAAATGTACCCGTTATATAAAGGTGTTCAGCATTTGGAAGTTAAATACAAAATACAATAAATATAACATCCAAAGGAATACAATATACAATTCATATAAAAGAAAAAAATACTTGCTGTTTTATATTATTATCTTTGAAGCTGTCATGAAAAGGTTCAAATCTAGTAGATCTTCAGCAAATCCTGAAATGCTGTGGGGTTTGAATTAACTTTTATGGTATATTAAAGATTACGGTTATCTTCATGAAGTGCACATTCTCAAATTATGGTGTACGGTGTAGCTAGAGTATTAGAGCATTGGCAAAATGGGGAAGGTATCATACTGAATCTTGCCAGATGAAAAGGTGTACCTGTACGTGTGTGGCTAATTCTTATCCGGTTTAATATAGTGAGTAGTGATCTTGGTAGATTTATAAAGGGTGTAAACCAGAATGGATCAATGGTAGGATTAAGTTTTGCCAGAGCAAAGCCTATTACTGTTGAAGATTGCTTCCGTGATTGATTCGATAAATTAAGTTAAATGCAAACGTACAAGGTCCGAAGAAATCGTCCGTTATCTCAATGTCTGGTATTGGTTGAGAATAAATCGTTAAGGAATATAGCGGATAAATAATTCCCTTATAAAATTCCTATAAAAACCTTTAAACAAATATTTTGAAGTTATAAGGAAGAAATTCGATTCCAAACTCTCAACACATTCACATGAAATAAAGGGTTGCGGCTAAGAAGCTAAAAAAAAAAGAAAAGAAAAAGAAATTCGTTTTGATCTTTTCTACTTATTAATGAGCTGTCCTTTTGTTTTTTCTTTTTGTTCCTCCTTTTTTTACTTTTATTTGTTTAGAGGTTTTTTTTTTATACTTTTTACCTCCGATCAAGAAAAAATAAAGAAGGCAGTTAAGAAAATTATAAACAAAAATTCATTGCATTGGGCAAAGACTCGAAGTCGAAAAGAAAAATCAAACTGTACACTTTTGTAAATGTTTAAAATGTAAATAAAATTATTATTATTATTATTATTATTATCTAGCAAATAATTTGATTTTTCAAATTTGAACTTTAAATGAAGAAGTAGCATTCTACTTAATTGATTTTTGTCAAAAGTTGACGTTTTTGGTTCTTGTTTTAAAAGGTTTTTGTTTCAATCCATTAAGCTGTAAAAGACCAAAAAAAAACAATTGTGGTAGGTCCAAATTTGTTATTTAAGTTTGGGATTTCAAGGTGAATAAAAATCAACAAACCAAGAGTAGAATTTTTCTAAGTATTTCTAATTATTTTTGAGATTTTTTCAAAAACGGCCATAAATATTTTAATTAAAATTCGTACATCTATCTTAAATTAGAAAATCCTTAAGATATACTAATCGCTTTCGATCAGCATAATTAGTCCAGATTTTTTTCATTACAAATTTTTACCTTGCTTTTACAAATTATTTTATTTTATTTTTTAATTTATAAGTTGGAGGTGGAAATTTTAACCCCCAAAAAAAGAAACCATTTGATAAAAAATGAAAACACTGCAAAGTTTGCAGTGCAAACTCCAGTCAGAGGCTATAGATAGAAATTAGTTTAATGAAGCGAAAAAAATTTCAATCATAACTGAACTGTGAACAAATTGATCCGGTTAAATAATGTAGAACTTTATTATTAAATTATTTCAATTGTAGATATGAGCATAATCAGATCATTTAAGTAAAAAAAAATTGCACCCCCATCCATTTCATTCCATTGCCTAAAGAGTTCACTCAAGCGACAAGGTCAGGCGATTCTTTTTTTTTCAGTCTCTTCAGCATCTGAGACCATATAGACTTTAAACAATTATACAATTTATATTAGGATACATGTAATCTAGGCATAATTATTTATTTACATCACTTAGTATCTAATTGATTTAAATAAATTGTCATCGGACTACCTGGGACCGGAACCCTTGGCTTCTAAGTTTATCAATATTGACAATGTCAGTATCTTTAACTTCACCACCACGGGGGGAGGGGGGAGGTAAAGGCGATTCTTGAAGAGAGGCGTTAGCAATAGGAAAAGTATTTGCACCCTCTTGACCCAATAAAATTTTTTCTTTTAATATTTCAGCTTTGTCTTCTGATCTAGAGAATGACCTTGATATTATTTTCAGGAATCCCATCCACTCCTCTCTTAATCGTAAGTTAACTCAAAATTATAATCTAGTCACTCTCAGAGTTCCAGAGAAGTAAAGAGAGACAAGGAAAGCCATATGCGTGGCCTTCGTCCTCTCTTATAGACAATAAAAGGGAATCTTATGAGAGGGGGTGGCCCCCTGAAGGGAACATCTTTTTAGAGTGGGGATAAGATTTCTGGAATACCGGACTATTTCTTTCTGATTTTATTCACGAAATTAATCCTTTAGTTATAGTTCTCTCCCTTGGTGCAGAGATAGAGGTCTCGCCTCACATTTCAAAGGTCAATGGTTCGCTTCCCATCGTGAGCTACAACAATTTATTTATAT
>JAAAKE020119217.1:0-15645 GCA_010014785.2 Anisolabis maritima | reverse complement strand
AATCTAGTTACGATTAGTCCCGGCAACAATTAGGACAAAACTCCACAAGAGAAGAAATTACAATATTTAAGAGAATCAGAATCATTCAACCAAATTGCAATGCTCACATCTATAGAATCTCTGTAATAACTTCCTCCTTTTCTAACTGTCATCTCTCTCCAGCAGCTTCATGCAATGCCCACAATTCAAGCCACAATCCTAAAAATTATCCAACTCCTTTTGAGATCCTTCGTAATTCATTGATATCCGCCGGAAAACTAAAATTAAAACGGTAAAAGACTATTATTTTTATATCATATTTTTTATAATTTGAAAGAAATTTATATTTAACATATTGGTTTTCTTTATACCAAATAATATTGTAAATTTTTAATCTGTTTGTTTGCAAATATATGTTGATCCAAAGAGGCTTGTGCATTTTAATACATCGAGCAACGATTTCTTGTAATTAGAAACATGTACGTAATTCCCTAAGTTGGATTTGAAATAGATTGTTCTGCAGTCGCATATTTAATAGTTAAATGATAAATTATACATGTGTTGCAAATCAATAGAGGCCCAGCATTAACAAATTGTGACCAATAATATATGGAAATACTTTATTTTTACCATATTTTCTATTCCTTGGAAAAGTGACAATATTCTTAACTTCTATTCATTTCCCTTGCTCAGTGATAAAATTTTTAAATTGGCTATCATTTAAGTAAGTTTTTTTTTTTTTAATTCTACTATTAAGATGAGTGAAGGCGTTAATGAATTATTTATTTTTGAGCTTCTTTAGAATTTTATTCTTGGAGTTTTTTCTATAGTTTGCATATTGTTTCGGATTTCACCATCATCAGAATTGTAACCAGATCGTTTTTCTTCTTTTAAACAATTTTGTTCGAAAAAAGTATTAAATTGGAAATTTAGCGAAATTGTAAATAGTTTTTTAATATGAACGCATAACGGTTATCGTAATATAAGCATATATAATTTAATATTGATTAGTAACCAGTCGCTGTTGGAGTCTAATAGGAAAAAAAGGCAGATTGCAGCAAACGTAAAAAAAAGCCCTAGAATGCCAAAAGCCGAATGGAGACGTTTCGGGGAAAATTTATTGGTCCATCTACTAGTCCAAAATAGTATGGACATTAGGAGAAAGTATATCATTCCGGGAATTCACCAATAATAATTTGACACTACAACGAATATAAAATGAGCAACACGAATAAAATTTATAAGGAATTATGGGACAGGGATGACTGGTTTATTTTGAATTTAGTTTGTTAAAAGAAAGGACATAGCTGTATGAAAATCAGAACATTCGAGGAGAGTTCAAAATATAACATCTTAATTTGTGATTTAGTAATTAATTTGTCAGTAAAAGTTAATTTTGAACAAGAGTATAATTTATCTTTGAGTTGGGGATGAGCCTTATATAATAAATAAGAAACCACAATTGGAGTAAATTAATTTAAATTAAATATTTGAAATTAAACCTAGTTTTTGGGTTTTTTAAATATTTTTTTTTTTAAGGATATCTTTAATTTCTTCACATTTATTTATTTATTTAATAGGTGTATTTTAATTGCATAAATGCAAAAAGAGGGCGTAAATGAAATGCTTGGGGCTATTATAATAAATATCATTTGCAAATATGTTTCAAAATTATACATTTATTTTTTTGTTTTTAATATTAATATCAGAGGGGAAGAAAGTTTTATAATTTTTTTTTTTTTTTTTTTTTTTTTTTTATTGTAGATTTAGTCGTCCATAAAGGAATATTAATATAATATTTATGTATGAAAGCGAGGGATTTAAAGGATGTACACAAAAATATTAAAGATTACCATTTACATATAATTTATTTAAAAAATCTCTCACGGAGGAGTATTTTTGATGAAAAGGAATAAAGAATTTTATTATAATAATATCTCAAGATTCACATGTTTTTTTTATAATCTTCTCTTAATTCTTTAGAGTTGAATGAGGATTAGAGTAATGGAAAAAAATAGGAGTTTCGATAAGCGGTTCTAAAGACAGAGAGAGATTGAACAAAATGTTGTAGTTAGAGGTGGCAATACCGTTTAGAAGACTCAAACAAATGGAAAGAAAATAAGCAACCAAGTTGTAACACGCTTGGTATATCGAGGAATATAAGATAGGAGGAGAGATTGAATAAAATTTCAGTTTGCTCTCTATGATAACGCATGTTTATTTTTTATTAGCCAATATTTTATTTTTATTTATTTTCTTTAGAATAAACCTTGAGCCACTCAAAGGATTGTTATGAAAATTGAGGGCACCATCTTATATTCTCAGAGGATATGGTTGGCGATGATTGAAAAAGTGCAGAAGGGAAATTGTTGCAACTTCATTCTCTATTTTTTTTTTTTCCTTAAGAAGGAAGGATCTCTCTCTTCCTCCACCGCGTTAAATTTTTTTATCTCTAGTTGGAAGGGTATTCTTTCATTTTTAATCCAATTTTAATCAAGTTTTCACCCCACAAACTTCTTTTTTTTTATTTGGAAGCATAAGGTCCAACAGATCTATAATGACTAGTGGTCATATGGAACAGGAGAGAAGAAAGAGTGGGAACTTTAATGTTTTAAAGTCGATCGTGTTGTTCTTATTACAAGACAAGGAAAAGTGAGCAATTGAATTGATTAATGTATTGTATTGTTATGTATAACTCTAAGAATGGTCTTAACCATGACCGAAAAGTCAGTATAGAGAGAGAGAGAGAGAATAAAAAGGAAAAATAGTGTTACCTTAATCTTAATTTAATTGAATTTTTTTAACGATTCTACTTTTTGTTTTTATATAAAAAATAAAACTTGGGGAATAACTGTTGGGAGCTATATTTTTGAAACTCAAATGAAATTTGAAAATACCTACTTCGATATTATGTTCTTCAAGAGACATAAGAAAATATATATACAGAGATTATCTTTTTCCTTCACAGTGTGAAAGAATTCTCTATTGCTTACATGAATTTTTTATTCAAAATCTCGAGGTTCTTTTCTAGTTATAGATATTTTACCTTGTATTATATTAGATATTTTTAGAATAATAATCAAATCGATTTATTGCTGAACTCTCTACTTTCTCACCCTCACTTCAATTTCTTATTTACTTTTTTAGCTATAAAAATAAAATGTTTTGATTCTTTAAAAAAGAAAAACTTTATGAGCGATGTTATAAAATTGATAATTTCTAAACTTTTTTATTTTATTTTATTATAGTTGTAATGTGACTTTTTAAAGGGTTGAAGTTTGTTATTAGAGAGGGGTGAGGAAGTGGGGTGGAATTTTTACCTCATAAAAATGATTTAAAAATCTTAAAAAGAATTTTTCTTTTTACGACAATTTTATATTTATTTAAACAGAAGAGAGGTTACATCAATTTAACCGCTATTAGTTATATAAATTAAAGTTTTATAAACAAGCAAAGGTGGAAAAATTAAATTTCAAACAAGAAAAAATTTTGTCTGACCATTGCCTACTCATTTTACAATTGCATGCATTTGTATAGTTTTCAATGTGTTTGAAAAAAGTAATTCAAATAGTGCCAAAAGAATGGGGTAATGGGGGGGGGACTTAAGGTTGGTCTTCAATATTTCTTTATAAATTAACAAGTTTAATTATTCTTATACTTTATTTTTATATATATAATAAAAATATGATCCCCAAAAAAACTTTTTCTTGCTTTCGAATTGCTACTTCACTGTTCATCGATGCGTTGTTGTTTTTGTTCCTTAGTGAGGAAACGCGGCACCCATTTCAAAAAAAGCTTTTTCATGACCAAATGTTCATGCAAAATAGTGTAAACACTATCAAATAATATCTTCAGGATGTCAACTTTACTTTGCGATCTTCCATCAACATTTTGAGCATTTTTTGTTTTTTTGTTTTCTGGTGTAACATAACTGGTTTTCTGGTGACATAACTTTCAAAGGTTGGTACTAACTGAGAATGGTATGGATTTGTTATTAGTGGTGCCATTTGTTGGTTAGTCCCGGGACTTATTGATCGATATGTTACAGGCCTATTTGTTCCATTGATAAAATTGTTCTCTAAATAGACTAATGATTATTAAATTATTAAATTAAAACCGAAACGTCTCAAACTTGAGAGTTTTAATTTTATAGCGGCTTCTTACCTGGCTGCCTGTTCATTCCTCTAATGTTATTTATAATAAAATATAGTCTTTATGTTTAAAAAAGAGAAGAAATTTTTTTTTATTTTATCTGAATATTTATATTTATTATTTTTATTATATGGACATTTTGATTTTACCATTTCAAGAGGAGAACTCGTTATGGAGGTGGTCATTAAATTATACTCTAAGAGCATTCTGATTACACTCAAGTGATAGAGTTACCAATTAATTTAAATAAATTTGAACGGATAACGGCTATTAAATGTTAATTATATATATGTATCCTAAATGTCATCAATGCCGAAAGATAAAAGTAATATAGAATAAGGAAATAAGGCTTTCCGTATAATCATATACAAATTTAAAAAAAAAAATAAAACAAAAATTTTTCTAAATGATACGACAATTTTATTTGAAAATAAATAAATTATTAATGGATTAACAAATTTCACATGAGTAAATATCACAGTTCTATTTCAAAAATATTATTATGTATTATTTTTACTATATTTAATTAGTCCGAAAAAATTAAGGCCAGTCTAAAGATTAAAGTAAAATATTATAAAAATAAAAAGAGAAAATTTTCATTTCAAAATTTACTTTTTCGAGTGAGCACACACATCGGAGCAGAAAATCTCGTAACTTTAAATATATAAGGGCACAAGAGGGAAAAAGGAATCAAGAGGTGGGACCACGAGGGGATAAAACAAATAAAGCAAACATCCGACGACGACGGCTTCCCATCCTCTCTGCAATCATAGAAGAGGGGATGGTAGATGTATATATATATATATTCAGGACGGTGCCCCCTCCTTTCCTCATTGCTCGCACCAAACCCTTCGCGTCTAAGCTAGTTCATTGAAAATGTAAATTTGTCAAAATGACGAAAAGGGTGGGGACTGGGAACCCTTTTTCTCAAAGGGTGCCGACGTCGTTCAAAACACTCCCTCATCCTTCAAGGGAGACGGGAACAGAGCTGTATTAAAGCCGACGACGTCGACGTCAACGTCTACCAACGAAGTCGACGTCGACGTCGTCAGCAACGGTTGGCGGTCGTTTCAACCAAACCCTTTCCTCATTTCTTGCAAATGTGTGTGGCCAAGTTTTTAATTAAATGCGAAATTACCTATCAAACTGGCGGAGGGGGAGATGAACGAGAGCGAACCAAACGAATTGAAAAGATAAAAAAAAAGTGAGAGAGAATTTATTGGGAAATTTTCCATATTGAGAAAAAAAAAGTTTGTTGACTCCATTTTCTTTCTTCCCATTAATCTCGTTAATTATCACGTTTATTTCTTACCAACTGCGCAGCCCGGCTTCGATGAAAAGTATTCCCATCTTTTTTTTTTTTTTTTTTTTTTTTTTAAAGTTTAAATCAAGTGGTTGAAAAATTTTATTAATTATTTCTGCTATTATTAATTTTTCAACTGTTATTTTTTTAGTAATTGATCTTAAATAATGAAAATTTACCTGTTTAAATAATATATATATTAAGATAGCAGCTTTGGGCGACAGTAAAAAATTGAAAAATATAAAATTTTTTTCCAACTAAACTTGTTCGAAATGAAAATCTTACCAAATTTGGAAAGCAATATTGTTAGCTAAAGTTAATATTTTTTGAGAAAAATTGAAAATATAAACTTCATATAAAGTACCCCTTCAAATTGGAATATTGAAAAATTCCATCTTATTCTGCGTGTAGGTCATGAAACGAAATATAAATTCAAAAATACGTGATTCTACGGTAAATGGTCAGATCTGAGATTTGATTATTTTTTTTTTTTTATTTATAAAAATCTATAAAAAAGAAAAAACATTCCTCGTTTAGTTACCCCTGGTGCTTCGTGCACTGATGGCACACTAAACCCCATCGCTTGGCCCATTCGTGGTGCACTTTTTTTGGGAGTGGGGGGGGGGGCCGTTAACCTCTCTACTTCCTTCCACCATCTCGATTAGATTCCCTGTATCTATTATAGTTAGTATTATATTAGAATTTTATATATTACGGTTATTATTAATTTTGGTGCGCTTCTCGTCCAATTATATTGTATATCAAATGATATAAATAAACATGGGCGAAGTCTAAGTGGCCATCTTAGGCCACCTCAAAACTTATATTATTCACATATGAATATTTAATTAATAAAGAAGAGAGAAACAAAAGAATTTCTCTTTATGTTCAATTGTTAATGATCGTGACTTTTGTGGTAAAAAATTTCCCAATATTTAATTAATTAACTAACATATCCATTTGTGATATTAAAACAATTTGCTATTAGATTGTGAGGATTTTTTGTCATTCAGAGGTGTAACGAGGTAGATAGCCATGTTGGCCGAGCCCTTTTTTTTAAAATTGTACATCTTCTATTCTAGTTACGCTTATAAAAACATTTCTCAAAATTTAATATTGATTTAACAAATATAAATATAAACATATTTGATATGCAGAATTCTCAAAACTAATTTTTCGAGATTCTTTAATTTTACCTTCGAATTGAAAATTTTTTCCATCTAAAATTTTTCTTCTCATTTTTTACGTCTTATTTGATTTTAAAGATAGAAATTTAAAAAAAAAAAAAAGCCTGAGGAAAGTTGAAACTTTTCCACATGGTTAAATTTCCATGTTAATTTATATATTAATTTTAGAAAAAAAAAAAAAAACAGTCTAAAGAAAGTAAAGTTTAGGAGAAACTTTTGTTTTCACATTAAGACGGACAGGCACTTCAAATTCCAAAACCAATTAGTATATTTTCGCAGCCTAATATGCCAGAGTTAGTTAAACTATTATCTTTGGCGGAACCGGTCCAAATTTTTTAAACTGAACCTGAAAAAAAGAATCTTTGGAAGTCCTGGCTATAGTTTATAAGGAAGCCATCGGGTGCCCCTAGGTGTTTAAAAAAAAAAGAATATTATTATATATATTTCCAAGTTTCAGAAGTTTTAAAATAAAATTTTAACATTTATTAATTAATAGAAAAAAATAGAAAAAATCTTTTTTCTAGTTCTCTGTCAAACGATAACGTTAAAATCCAAATTCTCAGGTGGCTCTGCACTTTGCTGGTGGTTTATTATTAGTTACAGAGTTATCAACATTGCGCCTACATTGATTGGGTTATTATAATGAAGGGACAGTATCAAAGCGGCGTTACAAGCTCGGGCTCGGATTATTTATCCCTTCACTCTCAACATAAGAGCATAGAGTCATGGATATGCTAACATGGCCATAAGGTCGAAGGGTTCGTTCTCTCCCCATTTTGGGTGGATGAACACGCAAGGGGTGGACTCCACTGATAAGGGGATGGGGTGGTAAAAGCCCTCCCTCTCATACTCGATTAAAATTAATTCCCGGTGCCAGAGGGCTAGGGCTGGCCTGTGCCCTATGTCCTATGTCCGTGGCCAATGCCCGGAAAATTACAATGAGTGTTGCCCAGGCCCTGCCAGTATCCAGCATCCCAACATCCCTGCCTGCTTCCATTCACCGGAACCGACTGCCAGATCACCAATTTGCCAAATTAAAAAGAAGTCCTCAAACGTTCACTTAGATTACAATCAGGATTCTAATCTTTTAGACAAATTACTTCTTTTTTTTTTTATTCAAATTAAATTATCTTTTAAAGAATTTTATTAGACGTTTGTTTCAATTTGAAAAAAATCTGTTATATTTTAAATTAAAAATTTATTGTATGTATTTAATTTCGCCCTGAATTTACACTACGACTCGAACAAAAATAAAAATAGACAAAAATAAAAAGAACCAAAACCAAATTGAATATTTTTATCACTTTTTAAGAAAGAGGACGCAAAGCCTGCCTATGAGAGTTTGAGGTTTCTAGTCAATTTGTTTTAAAAAATTAATTAAAATGACAGGTTGACTGGTCGAGGGAAATTTGATTTTTTTTTTTATTTTTAGTATTTTATTTTAATCATTATAATAAATATGATTTTGAAAAAATTATTACTTTTGAATGTATATGAATCATCAAAATAATATAACTCAACCATATAATTAATATATCAAGTTATTAAAAAAAATAAATAAATAAAATTTCATCCTAAATACTTCAACAAAGTACTCTCTATTTAATAGAGGTCAGAGGGTTAATAATAAATATAATCAAGACTTTAGCATATACTTATCTTAATTAACGCTAGTCAAAAATTTCGAAAAATAAATAAATGATTGATAAGAATAAAAAACTATTGATAAATACTCCTTTTATTTAATTTAGGAGAAGACGTATATGTGACTGTATATGATAATGATATTAAAAAGTTAAATCTATAATTATAAGCTTGCTAAACGTTAATTAACAGCACGAATGTCATGTCAAAACGGAGAAAAACAATAATGAGATTAAAAATAAATAAAGGTGTAAAGACATTGAAAAAACGAAAATTATAAAATTTGCAAAGCTGAAGAGTTTCTTTATTTTTTGAGTTCCCTTTTAAAAATTCATTTATTTAATGTGTGATAATTTTAATTTTTTTAATCAAATCTAAAATCTTAGATGATTCGGAATTTTGCTTCCGTCTTTTATTTCAACACCTGCTGAAAACAAATTCCATTACAATATGAATCACAAAGTGATAATTTAATGCATCGTTTGTTTTGGTATTCAGGAAATATTTGGTTTTAGCTAATTAAAAATTAAAAACATTTTTTTTTTTCAATCCCCCATCACCTAGAATAATTATAGGCTTTTCTTCCGTTTTACAAAATAAATAATGTAGCTATTTCATCTTGGTTTGTTTTCATAATTTCTTTTTTTCTTTTTTCCTTAATAATATAATAGTTAATCAAAATTTGTATGTTCATATAAGAAACTGAATTTTTTTTAATAAATATTTTTTTTTTATTTTCAGGGCTATCTCGAGCTCCTATGTATTCATTTCCGGGACAATACCCTTATCCGATGCTCAGCCCGGAGATGTCGCAAGTCGCAGCCTCTTGGTAAGTTAAAACAATTAATTAATCGAAACAGATGGAAGGTAATGTTGGGTGTTTAATAAAATAAGGCGTTTCGGGATCAAATTTATTTATCAGTCAAGGCTACATAAGATAAAATACGCATATTTGGAATATATGAAGAGAAAATATATATGTATACACACGAGATAAAAATTGGATTCCTTATAAAGTACCCAGAGTTAGTTATATCAACATTTGATCGTATTCACTAACTCATAATGAGACAATAAATTTGACCCCGATTCATTCATTCATTCCAGAGGCTTTATATTCTTTGGCTGCTCCTGCCTTCCACTCTCACCTACATCGACCATAAATTAATTCAAGATAAAATCATGGTCACTTAAGCTGTCGGAAAACCCCAAGATCCATGGAATAATTTTTTCATGATCCCATATTAATAATTAATACTTTTTTATATTTACTCTTCGTGCCATTATCATCCCACTGAAATAGAGGTTAAACCCAGTCGTCACCACCATTTATTTACTTCAAGAAGACACTTTTATTTATTTTTTTTTAATATGGTGTAGAGGACCCGATTTCAGTTATGAATTTTGAAGTCATTAGTTTGATTCCTTGTCCTGAAAAGGCCATCCGTCTTCCCATTTTAAAAAGAAAACACTAATATTTAATCTCCATTGGTCTCTTCGTAAATTGAACATATTTTATTTAAATAAAAATATTTAGATGAAATTCTCTCTGATGATGAACCAGCAACTGCAAAATGCAAAATAATAATCATCATTATTAAAATTAAATCCGCATTAAATATATTGTGTTTAATATAATAAAAATCTCTTTAGAAAGCCAAGAGTCAAATATTTTCATCTCAACTGTTTGCATTGATATTTTTCCTATATAATAGCCCGCTCTCCCTCAAATTCTTTTGTCAAACTCGTCCAGCTTAGAGTGACCATTCAATCATTCGCAGTCCCACTATATACACACACATACGTATATCTATATACATACAATACATTCGTGTTCTTTTTACTTCGGGGACCAATCTTTTTCTCCTTTTCTTTTATCCATGGGTCGATGTCACTTTTTTATCTGAGACTGACCTGTTAGTGAATGTGTGTGTGTGTTTTGAGAGTGGGGGGTGATTGAGGAGAATGGATGAATGTGTGGGTGAATGCTTTTTCTTTGTCCAGGAAAAACTGTTGTCGATATATAAGCGACCTGCACATATACATCCACCCTTTAATACATACACACATACATGATTCTATTCACATACACAGCAGTAGGGCAATGGAATTGTGATGGCTTTCCAATCGGCTGGTTCTTAACAAGACGTCCGAAGGAGGGCTTGAAACTCGTCGTCTCGTCCATCCTTCCTAAGGGTTCACGCGCAAATATCGTCCAATGGTCCGTAAAGATCCTCGTCTTTTTTTCCCTTCCCGGAATTGGCCGGAAGCGACGGCCCTCGACTTCCGCCACCAATTTGGTCAGCTCTCTCCGGGTCCTCTTAAGGAGGCAAACAACCTCTCAGGAATAGGGGGAGAAAATAATCCTCTTCCCTATTTTTTTTTTCTTTTTTCTCCCCCCATTGTCACAAATCCATTCGCCCTTTTAATATAATCATGACCACAATGGTTCACTATTACCCCTTAATAATTTTAAATATAAATAATATTCCCCTTTTTTTATATACTACTCTTAAAAGAATTTATTAAGATGCTTTTTAGAGATAACGATTTTTCCTTCTTGATAAGAAGTTTATGAGGTTTTCGCTCTGCTTGCCTCTCTCGCCTACTGGAGAGACAGCTATATACTACATAAAGTTATATACTATACTGCGTGCGATGTATTTAAATTTATATACTCTTTTAAGCATTCATTTAAAAAAATAACCATGAGTTATAGTTAGATAGATATATCAAAAAAATATCTGAAATATATTAAAATTTGTATTTAATGATTTCTTCGAATTACCATGTTGATTAACGATATAAGATAGGAGTTAAATTCATACTTTCGTCTAACCTCGCAAGTGCACAAAAACGCACTAATTGCATATAGAAATTTATTTCCCACGCTCGCACAAAAATAACATTAAACAAAATTTAGAAAAACTTAAAAAAGGCCTAATTGATTATTATTTTCCAATAAATATATTAATACTTTTTGTATAATACAATTATAACAATTATTGCATATATTTATTTAAAACAATCATATAATTGACTTTTTTTGAAAACCTTAATTTTTCCAAAGCAAACCCCTATTATTTAGTAAATTTCTTTGTTGAAATTTTATGCCAAAAGTAACTATGATCAAATTCTGATTTTTTTACTGGATCATATGGTACTCTGTCCCTTTTAATAATTACTTTTTGAACCTTTGTACTCTCGTCGTTAGAATTAGTTAAAGATAGTCTTTTCCTAATGATATGGACCTGGGCAAAAATGAATTAGTGAATCAGTGAGTGGAATGGACTATGCCACATCAGTAGTAGGTGAAACTACGTTTCGCTCTTTGGAATTGCCACCAGTCACAAAACGTCATTTGGATTCTATCTGCCTTATTTTCATACTGGTGGGAGATAGCTCACTTCCTCACAGAACCTCATTATTTTTAAGATTAACTACAGATTTTCTATATTCCATCTGACATCCAAAAGTAAACGATTGGGTTTGACTTGCCAGTTTCTTATACGACTACATAAAAACAAATGATAGCAAATTTAATAACTTCGCATATGATCACTATATTAAAAATTATTTTATTTCTTTAATTAACATCTTAGGAAAAGAAGCCGTCTTATCTTACTATCTGATTATTAAATTAAAATTTACTTAAATATTGCCTGAGAATTATCCAAAGTTATTTTCTCAATAAAGACAATGGTTATTGTCACAATCTCAATTGGCTTGATTGTTTGCTAAAGGCTATTAGCTGAGGTGACCTCGTCGTTAAATACGAGTAAGGTTGCCCTGACGTTTGAAGACAAACAAGCAACTTTACTGAAAATGGGAGAGAGAGAGAGAGAGAACTCGAGGGATAAAGAGGGAAGGCGATATAAATTGGCGTGGAGGTGAACCAGGGAAATTGGATTGCGTCCCACCTCTCACCATACTTCCATCTAGTACTCTACTCACCCCATACTACTTCTACCAGCCATTCCCTTTTTGAACCACACAATCATCGCCTGGGCAAATTCTATTTCCCTGGCGCATGTGGGATGGTTGAAATGAGAAAGAGAAATGAGAGAGAGAGAAAGCAACTGCCACATTGGAATACTCAGCCCAGTAATCTTGGCCGGGTTCAATCATTAAAAAAAGGCCCAAAGAATAGGATCAATTGGGCGGTTAACTTAATCGCTTATTAAATTGAAGAGTTTCTTCCTGTTCGTTCGTCACGCGATCACTTGTATATGATTTTTCATCTAATCTTTTTGTTTTCCAGGCACACACCCTCCATGTACCAGATCTCATCGGCAAGCGCTGGATTCCGAAGTCCGTATCCATCGTCTTTGCCCATTACAAGTACAAGTTTATCGAGGTAAAATTAAAAAAATTGCTCTCTTGAATTTCCTTCTCATTTACTATTTAACGTATTATTAAAAATTCTTTATTAAACCATCAAGTCCTCCTCTCTCTTTCTTACCGCACTGATTTCTCATTCTTCCAACTTCTAATTTCTCTTCTTTTTAGGCATTATAACTAAAAGTCATTACTTTTTAAGAGACCTACTTTTAATTTTAAGTCTTCAAAGAAAGGGAATTTTGATAAGGGGAAACAAATTATTCTCAACAAGTATTTGAACAACACAAGCTCTTCTGTTAGACAAGTGGCCGAGTAGCGAAGAGAGAGAGAGAGAGAGATCTTCATTATGATTCTTTAGAGAAAATTCACTTTTAACTTTTTTTTCTCTTCAGAGTGTGAATAATTGCTAAAATATTTGAGAAATTTTCATTTGAAATCGATTTGTTTAAAAATTCTCTTTTTGTCTAACTTTTCTATTATATTAATTAATGTTGCTCAGAAGTTTTATTAACGCGTTTATGGTGTTTGTGCGCAGTGACTTCTATAGGTTTTCACCGTCAGGGCTGATGCCCCCTCACCCTGGCCTTTCGCCTCATTCATTGACGTCTCATCCTGCCATCGTGACACCCGGTCCTAAACAAGAATTGGGTCCTCACACCCCCGAACACAATCACAGGTAAACGATCGAATATCTTATGCTATAATTCTTTAACGTTTTTTTTTTAATTAATTTTTTATTCCGATAAGAATATGAAAGATTAACAAATAACATGTATCATTAGTCCTTCTGATCATTTTTAAAATATACCATTGTCTACAAAAGTTATGATATGAGTTTACGCCTTTAAAAAAGCCACCCAAATGTTAACATTAAACTCCTTATAAATAGTTCTCATATATTATTATTCTACTTGTGGCCTAGTGGAAGTCGTAGATCCAGAATATTACTATTTTTACTCTTCGTAAAAAACTGAGCTATTTTTTTTTTTCAATTTTTTTTTTTTTTCTTCCTCAAAATGTGATTGGAATTATAATAAAAGTTTTTAATGATTATGAATAAAAGGAGAGGGAAGTGGCTTTTATTATTTATCTCAAAAATGTTTTAAGTATTTAATTTAACTTTTAATTTTGATCAATGAAGCTAAATAATAAGAAGGTAGTGTTCTAAGTTTTTTTTAAATCTCATTATATTTATATAATGGTATAATTAAGAACATTAATATTGTCTTGAAAATGGAAAATATATGGAAGCTTTTCAATTATATTTCCATCAAGATTCATGCATTAAATAGTTGATATTTTTTTCTCTTAAAAGCAAAATCAATAGTTAAGTGAGAACAGATGCCAGATGTGACATGTGGTAGTCTTAAAAATTGGAGTGAATACAGGCAAATAGACAGTGCTTTCTAAAGAGGATCAGACAGACTCGTTGAGAAAACACGCATTACCGGGAGCTTTAAATATGTAATGATAGATTAGAAGTTGGCGGAGAGAGAGCGAGAGAGGGTGGGGGCCTCGCGATTCTAATTGGTCAACTTGAGATCCGGTCGCCATGGAAACCGGAGCTGGATCTTGGCGAAGGGGAGGAGCCTGGAGCCGGGAATACAGCCGAGGGTGGCAGAGGCCGAGGGTGGCTTTGTACACCCCCTCGGCCAGGCCAATGGCGCTTCTAGCTACAGTGAGGAGAGAGAGAGAGAGACCAGCCGGAAAAAATATAAGGGAGAGAGAGAGAGAGAAACTGGAGAAAAAGGAGGAAAAATTGACCCGAACGTTCATTTCATTCACTTTGTTGGGGATGGGAAATCAGAGAGGCTGAGGGATGGAGAACCATGGACCACCGAACCTCCTCCACGTCAAGGAAATCAGACGAGATTTAAATTCTTTCATTTCGTCAAGCAAATTTGTTTTTTTTTCTTCATTCACATTCATATTAGCTGACGTGCCCTCTCTCTCTCTCTCCCTCCGTTTGGCAGAACTAATCTGGCGACAACCTTCAGCCAATCATATAAAAGCTTTTGAATTGGAGAAAATTCTAAAAAAAAAAAAAAAAAAAAAAAACTCTTAACAACAATAAAATGGGGAAAAATATGCTCATTATTTATTTATTTTTTAATTAATCATTATTTATATTCACCTCTGGCAAAGTTGAAAATAATTTTACTAATGACAAGCTTGGAGGGGTGGTTTTATGAAACTCAGCCTTTATCTCCCCCCCAAATTATACTTTAAAATATTTACCCAGCGTCTGCATCTACTGCTGCGCCTGCTTTTTCCTGGAGCAGGAACAACCTTCAAAATCCTATTAGATTACTCTTCAAAGCAATCATTAAATTCACTAAACAGAATTATAACTCTTAAATCTCAGAATTTCTTAGATTCCTTAGTTATCAACGTAAAATATCTCGCTAATACCTCGATACCTCGACGATAAGACGAAGATAATTCATTGCTTGAAAACAAAAAAATAAATACAATAAATTTATATTTTTCAGAGAAATTTAATAAGTAAAATAATTTAAACTATATTATCACAATATGAGGGACGAAACCCCCTGTCGAGATAGGGGAACTCGCCGATACACTTTATCATATTAGTCTGAATGGACTCCGATGTCGAAAAGATATATTCAAATTTTATTTTAGAATAAAAATATTTGTTTTATAGCCCCTGTAGGATAGACAACCTATACTCAAAAATCTGTTGCGAGAAAACGTACATCACACAACTTTCTCTTACCTAAGGAAAGCTGAGTCTATCATCTTTAATTTTTGGAGATTTTTCGTTTGTGTGTATTAATCAAATATCAATATTATAAAAAACAATTAACTTATACTGTAATAAATTAATTCAATTGGCATTTAAATTTCACATATTTAATCAATTTTGTTAGAGTAGTTTAAAAGAAAATTGGAGAAAAAAAACTATAAAGAAGAGTAAGTATATATATTAGAAAAGTGGGCTCCAAACAATTTTTTTTTTTTGGGGGGGGGGGGGGGGGGGAAAATATTTAAAAAAACATCTAATAAAAAATTTTTTTG
>JAAAKE020119206.1:0-15646 GCA_010014785.2 Anisolabis maritima | reverse complement strand
TCTCTTCTTTGAGTTCATATGCCTTTTAAATGATCCAGGTATATATTTATTACGTTACAGGCATATTTTTTTTCATCAATTGGTATCGACTTGATGTAAATAGATTTTCTTCGAATTACCCACACACCTTGTCTTTGAGGTTATCAATATTGCCAATGTCAATATCTTTAACCTCTCAGCCAAAGAGAGGTAGGGGGAGGGGGGTAGCAACATTTTTCCTTACATAATATATATTTTTTTTACTATCTTCTAAAACTAGAAAAAGTAAAATGAATACAACACTTGTATCTAAATTTATTACAACATTATTAACAAAGTTATTTTAAGTTGCATTTGGAGCATTACTGATATCAATTAGACAAAATCAAATCAATAAACAAAAGCAAAGAATATAATTATTTTTTTTGTTTTGTTTATTTGTTTATAGTCCTTTGGTTTCTAAGACCAGTTAAACTTTTATTTAGCCCTGTTCCCAAGCAAATGTCAGTGATTCGCTTCCCCCCTTCCTGAGCGACAAAAGTCATTTAAATTATATTGTCTACACATTAATTTAAATAAATAATAACTGGGTTTAAATGGCCTCAAATGCCGAAAGACTTAAAAAAATTAATAAGAAAAATGATAGTTCTTTTTCATAATTTAGCGCATATTTTCTATGAAAGGGAAAGAGAGAAATGACCTTTTGTATTAATTTGGCAGGGTGTCTAAGTATTAGACTCCAAAAGAGAGTAAATATATTTCAAATAGTATTAGTAGCGACAAAAATTTATATATTTATATTATATTGGCTACCAATTAATCTAAATAAATAAGATCGGAGTCTAAATGGTCTAAGATGTAGAATAAGACCTAAAAAAAAAATAGGTTCGGTTCCCAGACAGTCCGGAAAAAATTTATTTAACACTTAGATATCAATTAATATAAATAAATATGCGTGGATAATATAAATATATAGAATAAATTTATATTATATCTTTTAAAGTCTATGTGCTCTCAGATGCCGAAAGGACTGTAAAAAATAATTCTCATTAATTAAATTAAAGACAAATATCTTTTGACTTATTTAGCGGACTCTCTTATATTCTACTTTTATTTATAAGTAAATAGTTGGCACAGTTGACCCCTCAAGCAAGCCCCATCGACTTGGGGCTCTGTGGAGTAATTGGTAAGGTTTCGCCTTTCTGCCCAGGAGATCAGTATTAGCATCCTGAGCATGGTGAGATTTTTTAAATAAAAATATTTAATGTGAACAAATCCTCAAATATGTCCTAGATTAGAACACTTGATCTGCCCACAATAGAGCCCTCAGGCAACCCTATTAAGAGAACGAGTTGCTGTGACATCTCGTCCTTTGGAAGATGATGATCCACTCCTCGCAGGTTACATGGCGCTGCTGAGACTAGGACTCAAACTAGGACACCCTCTCTAGCATAGATTAGGTTGGATGAATGGGACCGGGTGGAATTAGATATAGGCGTAGTTAGATAGCTAGAAATGAAAATATGAAGAGGAGTTAGAGTTAGGAAATAAAGTAACTTCACGGGGTGCCGATAGATGACCTCGGCCAGAGGTCGGTCAGGCTTAAGGTGTCCCTCCGTGTACAAAAGCACCTCGGGTAAATAAACGGGGACTCCGGTAGGTGGGCCTATACGGTCCAATGGATAATATTGCGTTTTCAATAATATTTTTAGTTTCTTCTTTAAAAAGTTTTTTTATATCCTGAAAAATTAAACAAATGTTATTTTTTCCACTCATTGATACATATATCACAATCTCGTTTATTTATACGAGATGCTCTATCTCTCTAGTCGGGTCCATACTAGTAAAAATTTATGTTATGCCTGGCCAACGTTTTTATTTATTATTATATTAATCTCCCTTCGAATAGCCCCTTGAAAGCTGGCACCTGGTATTTATGCACCACTCACAACTTCCATCCTATTTACGGTTTAAAGAGAGAGGGGCTAATAAAGATGATAAATCCAGAATTAAATGTTTTATTTCGAAATATTTTTTAGAATATTTGGAGACTATAGACATCTAACGGTCATTTTGCAAAACAAGACCATTGCTTTTGTTGGTTAGAAATCAAAGTGGTTATTAACATGAGTTAAATTAATATTAATATAAATTTGTTATTTCATTAATTTATATAAATTATTATTTAATTAGATGATAAATAATTAAAGATTATTATTAAAAATATATATAATCAATATTAAGTATAGTATTTTTCTTTTTAAAGAATTGTTTGTGAAAACATTTTTTAAATAATATAAGCTACTTATAAATTTATTTCTTTAAATTTTTAAAATTTTAATGAAGATGTAAAAATATTCTAACAGGGCTTATTTTTTTTAAAGACTTATTACACTTTACGATGCAAGCAATATTATAACCTTATCTTCTATTCTTTATCTTTTTTAAAATTATTTTTAGATTATTGATAATCAATTTTTTATAGTTTGCCGATGCACATCCTAAAGAAACTGAAGAATTATGGGCAACATTGTGCTCCTGCTGGCCCAATAATTTAAAAGTTATTATTCGCTATCTGATTATTGTATCAGGCATGTCTCCTCAAGAACTTCTTCCATATGTAAGTATACATGTAAAGAACACTTTTTATATAAAAAGTGTCATTCCCTCTGAAATACCTATATTTGAATATATTATATTAGAATTAAGAAAAAAAGCTGTTATGAAAGAAATTTGTGATTTAACATTAATCAAAATTAATTATTATCAATTATAGTATTATATATATATGTATATAATATGCATATATATAATATAATTATAATATATTAAATTTATATTTAATAATAGGGATTTGTTCTGAAAAAGTTAGTCGTTTTCAAAACAATTGACTATAAGTCATATATATATATTGTTTAAGATAAGATGAGTGCTTTGAATGGATATGTTTGTTGCCTCCCGGACTTGGACGAGGGCCATCTACTTAGCAGCGAATACGCTGCCGTTATAGACCAAAAAATATCTTTAATCTTAATTAAGAATCCCACCTCTACTATCATTTGTTAGTAAATGATCGGCAAAGTTTATCGAACGGGTTAATCCGATTCCCTATATTTATGTTTCAGGCTAAACGCGTAGTGGTCTATCTGGCTCGCTACAGACCTGACCGTCTCCTTGATGAAATGATGACTGAACTTCAAACTGTTGAAACTCTTAATTGTTTAATTGAACGTACTCAGACACCTCCATTTTACCGTTTGACAAGCATGCGAAAGGCTTCTTCCCATTCGGAAGGTCCCGGGGGAGCATCTTGTCCATCTGGCGAAACGCCATGTAAAGGATCTGAACTTACTGTGGAAAAAGGGACAATTCATACGAAGAGACACAGTGGTGAAGACCCTGGAAAAACAGGGTAATTAGTATTTGATTTATTAATTTTTTTTTATTTATAAAAAGATCTCATATTCTCATCATCTTTAATTCTTTGATATATTTAGAGAAATATTAATAAAAAATTTTTTATACTCTTCAATCTACACTAAGGTGCAAAAAAAATGGAACACTTAGAAAAATTTAATTTTTTCAAATAATTTTTAGAATAAACATATTTTATTTAAACTTTTATTATACATTGTGTGATTATAAAAATCTTTTTAAACAATTTTATATAATTTTAAAAAAATTATTAAAAACAAAAATCCTTTATTTGAAGTCTTCAAATGAATAAAAATTATTAATCAATTACAAGCAAATAAAATAAATATAGGGATCTTGAACAGATCGCTGACCCATAATACAAAAAGCAATAATACAATAATTTAAAAAACCTAAATCTTATTAACTAAATCTTTTCTTTGACCCCAAGAAAATTATATTTATATAAACATGTTATTATTTGGAAAGTTTTAACATTTTACAATTTTCTATTCTTTTGCCATATATTATAATTGGTCCAATTGAATATTAAAATTTTTTTTTATTTTTTTTTATGCAATCTGATCAGCATTTTGTAAAATAGACATATAACAATTACTAAGTCCTATGCAATTGGCCTGATAGTTGAAAGCTTTATGGCCATAGATCTTAATGAAGCATTTTTCAGCTACCAAACGTTTACATGTATTGTCTATCTTCATCAGAATGATTGCGCCATTAAAATCGAATCCATGCTTTGTTTCTGTTTTTTGTTCCTTACGCTTAAATCATGCTCCCTCTTACGTTCAGAGAATCTCCGAGACGTCTGGCTCACATAAAGACTGATGGGGTGAGAGTAATTCAGGCAATTCTGTTGCTCATGCTGGGCTCTCATCCATGTTAATTAAATAAAAAGGATATGCTGTCAGATAATGAAAGCGCCGTACGAAACGTTATGATGTTTAAAGATTTTTTGTATTTTATCAAAAAGCCCAGGCACGTAGATGAGGGGAAATAATATCCCCTCATTGTTACCATACACCGACTGAGTAGGAGCTAAACGTACCCTCTCCATTCTATGCGATACGATGGAAATTTCGGATGATGGAATTAATGACATGCACTGGATAAGAATTGGATGACTCCACCCTTCTGAATTTATCAACATTTCTCCCAAAAAAAAGCCTCGTCGAGAATAAATTCTACTTAGGAAGTAATCTAAGGTGTTAATTTTTTAAACAAAGGGCCAATGAGAGAAATAATTGGCAAATCTTCCACTGTCAGATGGCTTGTATAAAGATCAAACGAAAGAGTGCCATATGTGTTAACGTAATTTTATTAACTTATATCGAATTTTTTTTTTTTTTTTTTTAATTAAATCAATTCCCTATAAACTAATAAAGCTACCTACATACATATACAGAAAAGAACATGAATTTTTTTTTGTATTTTTGGAGTTCTTTTGATTTGAAACTTAAAGATATTTTTAAAAATTGGGGGGGTTAAATTTTTCATGAACATAATATTTTTCCCCCTACTACAATATATAATAGTGTGGGAAAATAAAATGAATTAAAAATATTTTTGTTTTATTATTATTAATTATTTTATTTATAACAATTAAAATTAAAATAAAGAAATATAACATAACTGCTTGGCTCTCTATTGACACTTTCTACAAAAGGATCATTAATTCAATTAAACATTAGAATTGACCAATTCTTTGCTTTGTGGGGAGTGCGAACAGAAATTAACAAATAAATACAATTAAAGTACTCAAGTACATCAAATAAGTTCGATTGAATTAATGAGCAGAAAAGAACATTAGAAGTACTAGATATCAAGTTTCATCCAAATCGGTATACAAATGAGGGTTATATCGCCGAAGCATGTTTTTCAAACAGAGAATGTCAAAACGTAGAGATTCATCGAAAACCCTCACGATACGAGTACCACTTCTGCTTTCCCGGATGGTAAAGAAGGTGGGCGTTAAGCAAAAAGTAATTGGCGAAAAGAATTAAGTCAATTTCTAATTGCATTTATCTTAATTAAAATTTAAAAAAGAATTAACAAAATAAAAATAAATTTTGAAAAAAGACTAAATGATCCTTTTTTAATAGAAATATTTATTTATTTATTTATTTAGGACATCCAAATCAGATTCTGCACTTCGGGCATTAGCAGCTGGAGGATATGGACCTCCTCCAACCTCTGGAGCAAGACACGAAAAAGGACGAACAGCAAGCGGACCTCCAATGCTGCAAGAAGACCTTCTTATAAATCCTAATACTAACTCAGAGGTAATAAATATATAAATAAAAATAAAATACTCTCAGTTTCACTCTGGGTTTTGCACAATGGCTCACTCAGTTTCCAAATGCCATTCATTTCTTTAAGCTCAAAACACAAAAAAATTCTTTATTTAATTAAATAGTTTGCTTTCTATAAGAGAATTTAATGAACAGATTCACAAATCGATATTTCTCCCTATTTTATTTTATTCATCATTATTGGTTCTCTTTATTACATTATTATATTACATCCAACTATATTATAAAGAGACCAAAATTTTTTCTTTTTTAATTTTAATCTGGTGAATACTCGAAATATTTAAAAAATAGAGAAAATAAAATTTGCTGTCGATAATAATTTTTTTATATTTTATATGCACTTATATAAATACAGTATAATGATTATCTCATATCTAATTCCAAATTTTTTGATTTTCCTGTTTGATGACAGGTTTCATCATCTGAAGAAACACATGGGAATGTGGCCTTGCCTTCCTCTACGACTTCAGGAGTAGCCACCAATCTTTCAGTCAATATTAACATAGCCTCCACAAATATTTCCAGTTTATCACCTGCAGTGGGGGGTGCACCAATCATTCCTATGGCCACTTCTACTTCGCCTGGAGGAAATACGGTTGCAAATGTTCGCAATTTTGATATCCCACAACCTCATCCTTTGCCTATGCCTGAGTATGGAGGCTATTTTGCTCCTCTCACAGAATTTTTACCCGATAGCTCTCAACCGATTGCAGGATTCCATAGGTATTTATTTTTTAACTTTTTTTTTCCATTCTCTTTAAATGTTTATCCAAATTCTCGTATCTTATTTGTAAAAAAGATCAATTTCTTAAAAATTTTAAAATTTATATTATTGTCGTCAAATAAGATTCTTTAGATCTCTCCAATGAAGTAATTTTTTAATTTTAATTTTAATATTTTTTTTTTTAGATGTAACGTGGCTGTTATGCTTCTAGCTGATGTAGTAGTTGACGGTGTGGATCTCGATTGGAGTATCCATGTTCCTCTTATGCTACATATCCTATTTCTTGGATTAGATCACAATCGATCAATTGTACATGAACATTGCAAACAATTATTACTTAACCTTTTGGTTGTCCTTGCCGATCATCGAGATCATCTTACTGTGGCTAGAATACTGCTTAATAATAAAACAACACAACTTGGTCTTGGACTAGCGACTCCGCCATTGCCTGTGCTTCAACACATATTTACAGGTAATAATGTTTTCATTCAGGAGCTTACTGATCCGATGATAACATGGATAGCGACCACGAGTATTCCGAGCTACGACTGGCATTTCTTCTGTTCCCTCCATATCGTTCTTTTCCTACCCTCCCGTCATCGCGTCAGGTTAAACAACAGGCCGGTTTGCTCTTTCTTTTGGTTGCATCTTTAATTTTATACACTGCCCGTTTCTTTAGGGATGGTGCTTGGCCAATAAAAGAAATAAAATTTGGTTGAAAATCCGAACTCATATCACTTGCTAATGTCCTTTTCTATTTCTCTTCATAATTATGATTAATATAATTACAAAATATTTGAATAAATTTAAAAAGTTTTTCTTATAATTTCAGAGCCAGATTCTGAATTCGATAGTTATCTTCAAGGTCCTTTACCAACAGGTCTTCAAGGGCCCACCTCACCTGCATATTCAGGAGGAAATATTTCAAATAACAACAACAATGGTGCCACAATTGGTTTTGGAAACAATATCGAACCGCCTCCTTCCTCTTCTTCTTCTGCTCACGGCACTGGAAGCTTAACAGTTTCAAGTTCTACACCTACTCCTCCTGTTATCATAACTCCAGATGATGGAACCGCCTGGACTGGACCTCAGCCAGGCCCTAATATGCCAATTCAAGATGTCATCAAGTCTCTTATAGATTTTTTGGCAGCAAGGTATTTATATGAATTTTTACTTAATGTTGATTAACATATTCACTAGTGATATATACTCGTGCCTTATTGATTTTAGAGTTGATTAATGAGCCATATTTAGCTCTTAGAACATATTTTATTCAAGTTTTTTTCTTTATTGTTTCTTAATTGGACCAAATTTTGTATGTATCAGCCCACCAGCTTTCCTTTTTCTGGTTCTCCATTTTTTTTGGTCATCCACTTTTATTTTTTGAATTTTTCTCTTGGCTTTTTTTAGAGGTTTATCTGTATTTTATAGGAAAAATCAGCCTCTCTGGAATTATGAAGATATAACTGCAAAAGTTTGGTCAGTTAGAAGCGTGGAACAAATGGATATTTTTCTGCAACATGTGGTGAGACTTTTTCGTGATTCGCTTCCTCATGCTCTTATATCAGAAAGATGGTCTCAAACAGCACTGCAATTAGGTAGCTATTTATTGTATAATCCTTTAATTATCTCAGATCACATTTATTGGTAATATTTCATTTTTTTAGGATTATCTTGTTCTTCAAGGCATTACGCAGGAAGATCCTTACAATTATTCCGTGCTCTTAGAATGCCTATAACTTCAAGAATGCTTTCAGATATATTATCAAGATTAGTAGAGACTGTTGCTGAACAAGGAGAAGATATGCAAGGATATGTAACCGAACTCCTTCTAACTTTAGAAGCTGCAGTTGATTCTTTAGAATCAGATTTTCGTCCTCTTGATTTTATGAAAGAAATATTTAAATCTACCCCTAATTTAAAT
This sequence comes from Anisolabis maritima, assembly GCA_010014785.2. NCBI lineage: Eukaryota > Metazoa > Arthropoda > Insecta > Dermaptera > Anisolabididae > Anisolabis > Anisolabis maritima. Next base: position 7,272 of record JAAAKE020119206.1, on the reverse strand, counting down.
AATAAAGATGGTGGGGTCATGATGGTTACTGGAAGTGGAAGTTCATGCTTGGGCGGTAGCGGTCATATGAATCAACCCGGGGGAGTTGGTTCTAATTTAGGAAGTAAACGCACTCCTGTAGGAACTGGACCTCTTGCACATATGGCTCAAGCAGGACATGCTAGAAGTACCAGCTATTCTGTATCATATGGAATGCGAAAAACTACTGCCTCCCCTGCCTCAGCAGTTGTATCAGTGAATAATGCTGATCCCAAAGAATTAATGCGAGGACGAACTACTTCGGAATTAGAAGCACGAAGTATTAGTAAATATTCAACGAATCTTTCTCGATCCAGATCTGCTCAATCTTTAAAGCTTCTGGGAGATACAGCCACCCAAGATGATAAAATGACCATTTTAGCCCAACTTTTTTGGTTAGCAGTTTCTCTTTTAGAATCTGATTATGAACATGAGTTTCTTTTAGCCTTGCGATTATTGAGCCGGGTAATGCATAGACTTCCATTAGATCGTCCAGATGCAAGGGACAAAGTTGAAAAATTACAGGTATTTAAATAAGCAAATCTAATTTATTAAGTTTTAAAAATTTATTGAAAATATAATTATAATTCACTCGAAATTGAAACGGGGTTTTAATCTATTACATTTATTACAATGCTATTTCACATTATTTCACATTATTGTTATAGTTTTATTCATTGTCTTGTCTATGAATTAAGATTGGGCTGTTTAAAACACTTTTGTTCGGAACGCGACGCTTTATCTATCTCCTGTAAACTTAAAATTTCCTAAAGAAATTATTTTCCAAGCCCAAAAGAAAGTATCGAAGATGCATCAAATTGAGATAATTTATTAAATCTCGCATTATTTTTTATTTAACATGCTACGAGTTATTTAAAAACCTTACAGATGCAACTCGCGAATAAATATATATTTTTTAATGCGGTACTCGTTCTACCAGAAGTTGGATTGTTCTGAAGGGTTCGAGACTTCCTTCTCTCATTCAAAAAGTAGTTTATAATTAGTGAATAAAAAATTTAATTAAATATGAATAAATATGAATAATGACACTTATCATTAAAGATAAAGTCGAATTTTTCATAAAATTCACAACTAAAGCTAGTGTCTTCTGAATAGAGGTACTAATAACGAAATTCTTTCTTTTCTAGGCTCAATTAAAGTGGGCTGGGTTTCCAGGTGTGCATGCTCTTTTACTTAAAGGGTGCACTTCTCCAAATACATATGAACCAGTGGTAACTTTACTATCTCAATTCACACCTCTACTAGATCTTCCCGTTGTCGATCCTTCTCAAAGTTTGGCCTTCCCAATGAATGTAGTGGCTCTTCTACCTTATATGTTACTCAATTATGAAGACGCTAATGAACTTTGTATTAGAAGTGCAGAAAATATAGCTCAGGTAAGATTTATTTTTAATTTAATTCCGTTGAAGTTAATTTATTAAAAACCTCTAATTTATCTTCAACTTTAAATTGCATAAATTCATGGATTTGTGGTCCATAGCGAAATGAAATGAATTTTATTTATTTTTACTTATTTATTATTTATCGCTACAGGTTAGTACTGAGAAAAGTAAGAAACTTGAAAATCTCGCCACTGTAATGACACTTTATAGCAGAAGAACATTCAGCAAAGAGAGTTTTCAATGGACTAAATGTGTAGTAAAATATTTATATGATACTTATGCACATTTGAGTCTCAATATGCTTACATTTCTAGTAGAAGTTCTTGAAAAAGGACCCGCTTCGTGTCAACAGCCAATATTGAGTATAGTTCATTGTATCCTTCATTATGTTGATCTGGGAGCTAACACTCAAACTCAACCAATTAACGCTGATCTATTACGTGTAATTGCAAAATATATCGAGGTAATATTTATTTTTTTTAATTTGTTATTTATTTGTTTTTTTAATTTATGGTACATTACAATTTAAAATATAATTTTTCAAATATGAGGAAAAATATATATATTTAAATTTTGTATACATTTTTTTATTTATTATTAATTATTTGATTTGATAATTTATTTTCAGGGACCTCATTATAAGGAGGCTCTTAAAATTCTAAAATTAGTTGTCACAAGATCATCTACTTTAGTAGCTCCTCCTACATCAATTCAAGTCTCACAATGGGACCATTCAGCCTTTACAGATGGTGAAGTTTTCAGCAAAAAAGAATTGCCAGGTAAATAATTCTAATTAAATTAATTTTAAATGTTTTTATTTTTTCTCCAAATTTAAGTTGAACTCCAAGTATGCATTTTTATAAAAAAAAATATTTAAAATATTTTATTTTTAAACAGACAACTAGTCAAGACATTACAATTAGACAACTAGACAATTGCTATGCTAACTCTTCCGTTCGTTTCATTTACTGTATATATCGCTCTACAAATGCTACCAACTTCACTAATCTCTTCGACAATCTCACTTAATGTGTCAATTCCATCTAAACCAACTACCTGTTCCATGAAGTTTCCTTTTTGGGAGACTTCAATGTCCATCATAAGGATTGGATGAGATTTTCAGGGGCCACAGATGCTACAGGAAGGGCAGCAAAAAATTTTTGTGATTCTTGTGATCTCACTCAGGTCATTGGTGAACCCATCCGAATTCCTCACAATCCTGGTCAAACACCTCATCGACTTATTCATTACCTCCAATCCACTCCCTTACATTTCCAAAGTAAGCTTTCCCCTAGGCACTTCAGACCATTGTCTTGTTACCCTAATATCCAAATCATATTCTAAAAATAGCCTAAAACATATTGCCCTCCGGAGAATTTGGCATTTCCGCTCCGCCCAATGGGACGAACTTCGTCTTCTATTCGTCGTTCCCTTGGGGTGATTATTGTTTCCAAAATAAGGATGCTTCACAGGCTGCGCATTTTATCACTGAGGTAAAGGAAATGGAATTATTCATACCCAAAATCGTCTAGAAGGGAAGCAATTCCAAAGCCTGGTTTACTACCAAAGTGAAAAAGCCATCCTTGCCAAAAACAAAGCCTATACCAAATGGAAACAATAACAAAATTCATCTGAATCAAAAAATGTTCTCCCGAACTGAGCTCAATCTTATCTCCGCTGTTCACACTTCCATTCTCAACGGGTGGAAACTAGCAAAAATACAGCCTATTCCCAATAAAGGAGATCCTTCCTTGCCTAATAACTATCGCCCAAAAGCCTTAACGTCCATATTATCGAAAATTATGAAAAAAATCTAGAACTTCCAAAACTTGACTTACTTGGAGCAGTTCGGCCTTCTAAATGATAGGCAATATGGCTTCAGGAAAAGTCGTTCAACTGGTGACATTTTATGTCACTCACCTCTGGAACAAAGCCTTGGAAGAAAAAGGTGAAACCATTGCGGTTGCACTTGATATCTCGAAGGCTTTTGATCAGGTGTGGCATAAAACCTATATCATAAACTACCAACATTTGGCCTCTCTTCAGATCTTTGTTTATGGATCAGAAGCTTCTTAATTGATCGAAAGATCTCAGTTGTTGTCGAAGGAGTTATTTCTGATCCTCATACAATCAATGCTGGAGTTCCCCAAAGTTTGGTACTTTCTCCTATCCTCTTTCTTATGTATATCAATGTCCTCATGACAGTGACCTCCAATCCCATTCTCTGTTTTGCCGACGATAGTACTCTGCACTCAATGAGATCTAGGGAAGATTCCTCTGTCCTCAGCCGCCAGAATATTATGTCTTCTATTAATGATGATCTCGGGACCTTGTAGAAATGGGGATCCGGTAACCAAATCAATTTTAACTCCAAGAAAACACAATGTTGCCTAATTTCCAGACTGAAAGATTCGACAACTCCATCCGTCACTTACAGCCATAATAATCTCGAATTCAGAAATTCTCTTTCTGTTCTGGGTGTGACGATTTCGTCAGATCTTTCCTGGAATGAACATATTTTTGCGGTTGCCAAAAATGCTGTTAGGAAGCTTGGTTTCCTCTTCAGAGCCAAACATTACTTCTCCCCTCACCAACTTCTAACACTATACAAGGCTCAGATTCGTCCGTGTCTTGAGTATTGGCCCCACCTATGAAGAGGGGCTTCTAAGCAGGCTCTCTCTTCCCTTAATGCGAATCAAAAGCGTGCAATGAGACTGATCTGAGATGATTCTCTACTGCCTCCTTCGTTACCATTGAGACGACGTACTTCCAAATAGGAAGAGTTCTTGTTGGTCCTTGTCAAAAAATCGAAATAGATTAAATTGAAATTTAAGGAAAATGTTCACTTAAATATTGTATAATATTGATTGAGAGCTATTATGTACTTAGAATAACTGTTTATTATATTTTGTCATGAAATTAAATAAAAATATTTTTTTCATTTCTAGGACGGACCATGGATTTCACTTTTGATCTTTCACAAACTCCTGTTATTGGACGACGTTTCCTTCTTAAACCCAACGTCGGTGGGAGTGGTGATGAAAAAACATTCTCTCAGCCTGCTAGTATTTCTAGTCTAGGAAGTGGCCTTTGCCCAAGCGGAGGTGCTGGTGATGGACCAGGAAACGCCAGTGGAAGTTCTTTAATGGCTAGTCTTGGAGCATCACCTCGACGATCTGTATCTTTATCTCCTGCTGATAGTGCGACAGTTGCTGGTTGGAAAAGACCGTGGATGTCACAGGTAATTAAGTTTATTTAAACATAAATAAAATATATTAATTACTTAGATTCTTGAAACCCATACAAGAGTTAATTCATACGAATATAATCAAATGAATGAAGATGTCTTATTATATTTTATTTTCTATTTTTGGATTTCCAAATTTTTCTCATTTTGCTTATAATAACTAAGTTAATTTAAAAAAAATAGACTATTTTATGCCCCTTGTTGACAATTCGAGGACTAAATGCCACTCATCTTAAGAGCCTTAAAAACATACAATCATTATAGAGATTAAATACACTATTACACATTGACTGACAGAGCTTTACTTACAAAATTCGTTATAAATTCAGTTACCCCCTTCAAATGTTGTAACATTAAAATGATAGCTCTATATTATTTTCCCTTACTTATATATGAAATATATAATGAGATCGCAAAAAAAATTGATGTCAAGATTTCAAAAGAAGGTCTCCTGAGTAAAAAATGGGTTTTGCAAAATGCTCTGGGTGTATGTGTGTCTGTCGTTTGTGAACAAGATTTCTCAGAAACAAAAAAACGTACTATGCTGATATTTTTTTACAATATACCCCATTGAATAAATAATCACACCACGTAGTAAAAATTCTTTTTATTATTATATAATGATCTAATTTAATCATTATAATGGTTGTATTTAAGGCCCTGAAGTTGGGGGAGTGATACCTAGTCCCCTAAATGTCAAGGTATAATTATTAAAATTCTAGACCAAAAGTTCTTTTTTTTCCAATTTTCTCCTAAAACTTCGGCCCTCCTCCACATCTTTTTTCCTAAGTTAATTAGAATTTTTGCTAATTTTTTTAAATCTTTTATATTACCAAAAGATAAAAGATTAGTCTTTGAAAATCAAATAAAATATGATTTTTCATATAATATATAAAAATATAAATATATTAAATATGTTTTTTAAAACTTTTAAACAATTTTTCTAAACTTAGCCAGGGTAAAAAAATAAAAATAAAATATATACTCATTCATATAATTACTGTCTGATCATCCGTCCTGAATGTCCGCACTTGAATGAAAAGTCCCTTTTTTTGAAACTTTATATTTAGAATATTGTCAGTATCTTTATTAATTATTGTAATTATTTGTCATATTCTTTTAGGGTCGGGTTCGAGAATGTCTTGTCAATCTTCTAACGACATGCGGGCAAAGAGTTGGTTTGCCCAAGAGTCCATCGGTGAGTAAACATATCTTATGGTTTAATTTCCATTTCAGGCATGAACTGTTGTTGAAATGAATGAATTGATAATTTTTCTGAATCGCCTTGATGTGCAGTTCTATTACAAGCCAAAGTAGAACTAATTTCCAAGCATGGATTTGAGTAATCTTCTTTTTTTTTAACTTCCCTTAACCATTGCTAAAGTAATACGTTCAGTCCTTAGTCTATAAACTGATTCTCTTTCGTTTGTTTCCATATATGATGGTGGTTGTCTTCAATGTATCTAGGATGGTTATATTAACTCGATGAACAAGGTAACAGACCCTTTTCTTTTCTTGTTTCTAAAAAAATATTTTCAAATTTTGCTTTTAATAAGGCTCTTCACCTTGTGTGTGCTTTATCAAAACACTTTTGATACTTCACTTTGCAAACTAAATAAGTAAAGTATACTTCATTTTTTAATTATTATTTTATTTTTAAGATGGGCATTACTAAAGTTGGTTTGCTTTAATTATATTTATTTTATTAAAATATTTTTCCTAGCTAGTATTTTAACAGGCATTGGCATGAATAATTTTTCTTTCATAAATCATTTCTAATGCATGCTTAGATAATTTTATAATAAAATTTCGTTTCCTTATATTGTTTTATTTTTTTCATTAATATTAAAATGTATTCTTCATTAGTTTTCTATTATTTTAACATTAGGTTTAATTGTGATAAAATAGTGATTTTCAAATACAGGTAATAACCCTTCTATAACAGGATAGATAAGCTTCTAGAAAATTCCGTATAGTATGTAATCATGTTATAAGAGACCCACAGCCAGTTCTCAGAGAGTGATTAGGTTTTCAAGACAAAACAAATATATTTTTTAAATTCATTAATGTATAAGGCAAAAGGAAAAGAAACAAAATATAACTATTTTCATTTTAATTACATTAATTTAATTTATTAATATATAATTTAATGATTTTTCTTCTTCATCACATCTTGATACAAACAAAAGTAAATGTTTTTTCGCTTGGATGATATCATCTTCACTCTATAAATCCCTTGCATTATTTGCTTTTTAAAAAACTCTAATTTTATTTTCTTTGCTAGTTCTCTTTTTAAATTTTCGGGTCCTTTCACATATTTAAATTTCTAAATACCACGTGTACAAGCTTAAAACCGCTGTTCGCTCATAGATGGCGTTATTGAGCGTATGAAGGTCATGTGGACCCGCCATATTCTTTTTCTTATGAGTACGACGTCTGTCATCAATGAGCAGTCAACATCGCATCAATTTCGTTTGAAACATTACTTTTTTTTCGCTAAGTATGAATAATTTTGTGCCAAAAAAATCAGCATTTGCGGGAAGCTCTGCTTTTTTGCTTCAATTTAAAGAAATCAGCCGCTGAATCGCATCGGATGCTAGTGGA
>JAAAKE020119195.1:0-12135 GCA_010014785.2 Anisolabis maritima | reverse complement strand
CTTTGTGTGGTGAAATATTTATTTGTTATTTGAAAGTTTACTTAAAATCAAGAGACGAAAACGATCAACGTATTCAATTCTGATTAAATAAGCTAAAGCTAATTTTGTTTTATTTATCATTATATCTGGTATGTGTGGGCCCAGTGATAGCTTACAAAATATTTATTTTTAATATAATTATTATCAAAATAAAACATATTTTGACATGAATACTTTTAAAATTTGTTCTTATATGAGGGCAATGATGTCACGCTTGGTACGGAATAGAAGACCCCAAAGACATGTTTACTCATTTAATACTTAAGAAATGTAATGTGCGTATTCTTCTTGGTTTTAAGTTTATCTTATGTAGGCTATCGAACACTTTTTCATTGAAATTATATCGAAATTCAGCAAAAAAAGAAGTTCCTCCCCCTCCCCCTCCCAATTGATCGGCCCCAAGACAAAGAGGAGGGTAGCTTAATTTCTGAACAAAGTCGAAGAAACCCATTAAGGAGTCAATACGAAAATAAGGTCAGCATTTCTTGCTTAACTGACCAACGATCACTATTTTATGACACTACAAAAATAAACCCCCAAATATTATTATCTATTCTTGAATTGACATTAAATTATTATTAAATAGTTGAACAATTTTACGGTATGTATTAAAAAATATAAATGAATTAATTAATTTACTTTTTCTTGAATTTCCTCTTTCTATATTCTATTTAAAATTAACTTAATTTAACCTAAAGAGGATATCATGTTATTTCCTGTTTGGCTGGTTGCCTCCACTCAATAGAATAGAAAGGATTTAAAGGCGGTTAAAGTTAATTGTAAAAACGGTATTTTTTTAAGTTAAGGGGATTATCATCTACTCTTTATAAAGGGTCAAAAAGGGTCATAAATATGAATATTTCAGCACAGCTGAATAGTATTCTGTATTTTATTATTGGAAAGAAATTGAATTTGAAAAAAGAAAAATGATACCTTGACACAAATAGTGGAGTCAATTTTATAAAAAGAAATTTATCAATTTTATGTCTTTGTGGAATAAGATTTCAACTAACTCGTTTCAATAATTTTTTTCTCCAATGTTTTGTTTCTAGAACGAAATTCATTTATTTCTAGGGGAAAAAATATAATCTCTAGTGAAGGATTTGCTTGGTTTGAATTTAATAAATTCAAATTTAATAAATCAATACTTTCCTACAATATATTCCTACCATTTGCTGCACTTCTTTCATTTTTGCTTTCTGGAAGCTAGGCAACCCAAATAACCAACTCACTAATGGATTTTTCCAGATATATTACACCATCTCATCCTCTAGTGCGGTCTACACATCTACATTTTTAATTTTTAGGCAGATTTAACAAGTGAACATACGTTGACTTAATCTAATATGTCAGATTAATTATTTTAGAAGTTTAGAAATAAATAGTTATGGAGTAATTACTCGAACTGTCCATTAGTGAATTAGCCATTTGAGTTGCTTATCTTCCAACAAGCAAACTAATTAATTTCCGTAATTCATGGTAATAATAAAACTCCGTCAACAATGGAAATTTTAGCTTAGACGGGCTACGTCACTGGACCCTTGGTCTAGATCAGGGATCAGGAACTTATTTTAAATAAAAAATTATAATTTAATAGAAATTAAAAACAAATAATCCGAATAAAGTAAAATTGAACCCCTGGCTGGATCATTTATTTGCGCTCAAAATTTTTGAGATCTGTTGAAATTTCTCTATTAATTATTACTCTATACAACTCTGCAGTAGTTAAAACAAAGAAAATTCCAGATATAGCTTTTTCTTAAGTCCTTACTCGGAAGTCAGTTTTCCGTTAAGCGAAAAAAAATGCCTTTTAAAAAAACATCATCGAATCAACATTGCTCTTGAATTTTAAATCAGCTTAACCAAAGCTTTAATCTCAAATATTAATAAAAATAAATCTCTTCTATTTTTGAAATACATATAAAAACTATAAAAATTTATGCTAGTAAATCTCCAACCTTTTCTAGAATATTTTTTTTTTCTTTTTTTGGTGACATAATTTAAAAAAAAAAACATGATAACATCTAAGGTGATATCCTGAATAAAACAACACCATTTCTTTCTCTCTCTCTTTTTCAAGTAAAAATGGATAATATATTCAACTTTTGAAACACCTTTTAGCTGACATCATGACAATAATATAATCATCCTGATCCATATTTGGGGCTGGGATTGGGGAGGGGCTTATCGCTCGTTCTCCCACAATAAAAGATTGCCAATCTGGAAAATTTCCTCACCAACCCACCTCAATTCTCAAGGGTGCAATTCGATGAGAATGGCATTTCCCTGCTCATGCTCCCTCTTTCTTCTTTCTCACTAAATATGAATGAATTTTGTATTTATATATTTATAAAGAAAGGAATTTCTGTGGTGATATTTTCCTCAAGACAAGACGTCATTTAAGGGAAGAGTCGTCGACGGTCGTTTTCTATTGAGGAAATAAAACAAGATTGCCTATCTTTATGAATAATAACACAAAATCGATGGTGAATTATATTTCTTTCTAAAGCTCTGTATTGAAATTTGCATTTAATATATAGTCTTTCGAAGACCCGATAGATCTTTTAAATGAATCTATTTGTTAGAGGGAAATTTTCGATTCATCTTTTTCCATTAGAAGATTAAAGCGTTCATCATATATAAAGTAAACACATTCAAGTGATATGCATATACTATATAAAACATTCCCATCTACATACACATACATTTCTAATAAATATTAAATAAAAATTTATAAATATTTTTAAATTTTTTAATAGAATACAACTTTTTTTTTGTAGGGCTTATCAGAAGTGATTGTATGTTGTCCTTATTGTGGAACTCTTTAAGGAAGAGAGGAGGAAATCATTTTATTATACCAATAGGCCTATACAGTACGGAATTTTAAAAAGTGACTCACCACAAACTGATATATATTATTTTATTTGTTGAACGTCCCTTTTAAGGGACTTGCAATTTTTTTTCTGTCAAATTGTTTGGGGAATATATTTAGATTTTAAAATAAAAAATATAAAAAAAAATAATCTGCGCGCATACTCTCACTCGAAGGGAAGAAATTCGTCACTAAAATTCTCCTTTATTGACAATCTTATTAAACAGTAGGCTATTTGAAAAATAAATAAACTTTTTAATTATTTTCAAACCCTTTTATTTAACTTGCTTTATCTGTTCGAGATCTTATAATCAACTTGTAAAAAATTTCCCGATGAGTTAGAGTTCTGAAATTTTGTAGATAATCTCCATTAGTTCCAATGCAAAAAAAATAATGATAATAATTTCAAAATACTTATCGGAAAAAAATTAAAATAGTCAATTAAAAATTAAATTCAAAATATTTGTAATGGTCAGCGTAAGAAGGAAGATAGTGACATTTTTAGTCATGAAATAAAAAAAAATATATTTATTTTTTTTTAACGCATAAATAGAGGAAAATAATTATTTCATAAAATTGTGGAATATCTTCAATTTAAATTTATTTTAAAAATTGAATGTTAAGTGATATAAAGACAATGACAATATTAATTTTTAAAAATACTTAGAAGAAATCGCGGAGATTGACATTTCTCCTCTTTTCTTCAAAATTCAAATTAACAATTAATATTCAGAGGTCAAAAATTTTTTATTGTTTCATCTGTTTACTTATAAATAATGTGGGCTGAATTCATTCCTCTTCTGGCTTATTGTTCTATGATGGGAGTTCTTTTAATCCTCTTAATTCTACAAAGGCACAAGTTTCTACGTTAAAAGAACTTAGTAAACTTCACTTAGCTGGACCAGTTAATTTTGTATTTGATTATATATAACAGTTACATATAAGTGATTGATTTTTTTTTTTTTTGGAAAGTTGAATAATATTGGCAGAAATCAACAGCGCAGGCTATCGATTGGCCTTCGAAGGGTTGTTTGGTAACACTTTGCTTGATAGCGTGTCCTACCAGCTGAGATTAGGCTATTAACAAAGAGTCCCCCCCCTCTTTCTCCCTAAGGATTATTTTAATTGACCCACTTCGGCTCTGCGAAATAACCAACGAAAAAGAAAATTTCTAAATAAGATATGTTTATTAGAAAACACGTGTTTTATAATGAAAGGTCTAATCACAAACCTAGGGATTATAAATACGATAATCCTAAATATAGAGGAGGTTTGCTTATCAAAAGAGTTAGGGGATAGAATCAAATAATTATTTAATTTTCTTCATAAAATTTTTATTTTTAACAACATGATTTAATCTTAAAAAAAAGGGGGGGGGGGAATATCCCTGTCTGAATACATTTAAAAATTCGGATACAACCCTAATTTTTTTATATAGGAAAGTCTTTTTGCTAGAAGACAAAAATAAAACTTGCTTGAAAAAGGACTGGTGCCACCTATCTTTTTGTTTAATCAATTGTTTGTCCTAGGAAGCTCATCACTAATTTCTCTCTAAAAAAAAAAGAATAAATTAATTTTCTAGATATTTACAAGTAATTTCTTTTAAATTCACTACAAAGGGATAGCAGAGCGGGTTGGAGGATCTCTTTGTTTAATTACCGCAGGAGGTAATTTAAGAAGGAGCCATTTAGAAACCCTCCATAGGAGGGCCTAACTTTCTCTCACTCAAACCAAATTTTTCTGTGTTATTTTTTGAAGGCTTGATATTGTTTCGTATTTGGGAAAGCCAGGTCTTGATGGAGGTATTTTATTCCCATCAAGATTCTGGGATGAGGATAATTTTTTACCAATTGACTGTATCAAATTTATGATAGTAAAAATTTTTTTAAATAAAGAATTTTTCATGTTGTTCTATTTTTACATAAAAATGATGACTTTCCTTTGCCACTTTAATTAAATGAGAATTTTCTTTTTTAATTATTTTTGTAAAATTATTTAATTTTATAAAATAGCTTATATTGATTCTAGAAGTATAACTTAATAATTAATTTATTTATTTATTTGAATTTAGAAAGACGATTTATAACCCATTTACATTTGATATTTTAGTAGTTAAAATTTGGCTTGTTTTTTATAAATGTTGATTGTTGATGGACAACAGTCATTGTTGTCCATTCTAGAATATAAAATAAAAATCGGGAGTCTTCTCCCCTCGATTTTCACTTATATAAATCAATTATTACTTTTTTTACAAAAATGTTTCAGATAAAGTTGGAAGTAGACCAAGTTTTAACTGTGGTCTCTGATTTTGATATAATATTTGTATACAATATTTGACTCGTTTCAGGAAAATTATATTTGAGTTATTTTAGAAAAATGTTTCACGTGAAGTACCACTTGTTTGCTTGAAATACCCGAAAATTTGAGAGATTTATTAATTTCCTGGAAAACACGTATCTAAAATTTGATTGATCTATATTGTGCTAACGAACATTCCCACAAACATAATATGAAAAATGGTATTTTTGAACTCAGGTAAGTCCAAAACATCAAGAACAATCAAAATCGAATTTTTGGACGATTACAATACTTTTTCTATACATCGTTTAGGAGAAAGAAATAAAATAATAACACACTTTCGTAAAAGATTGTTTTTTTTTTGCATATATAAAAATATCCTATTTCTGAAAAAAGAGAGCTAGAGAGACATTTAATTTCATGAATTTGAGCTAAAAAACTGTACGCTTGTGTCGTTTTTTCCTTTTATAAGCATGATTTCAAATTTCCTCATTTAAAATTTGAACTTTTTTTTTTCAAAGGCAAGTCTTTTGCTCTCTCAGGGATACCAATACCAAGTCTTAGCCAATTCACGAATAATCTCCATATAGATGTATATATATGTATACATCTCTATATATATATATAGAGAGAGAGAGAGAGAGAGGGAGAAGCCCTTTTTTTCTGAAGACAGATCATCTTAAGTCCAGGCCAGTCCGAGGGTTAAAAGAGGACTCCTCCTCCGTTTTGGGAATTGGGAGAGGAGAGAGGTTGGGGTAAATGTTCCAAGCCGAATATATAAAGCGTAAGATTTACTCAAGAATCTCTTAGGGGGGTAAAAAAAAGAGATCGGGCCAAGAAGAGAGAGAGAAAAAAAGAGACAAATCGAAAAAACCAATCACGAGAAACAGATTCCGCAATCACAAGAAGAGATTTAATAAAACGAAATATAGAATATAATTAATAATTTTTTTAAATAAGTAAATAAACAAAAATATAATCAGATTAACTGCGATGAGTAATCTAATTGGGTAAGATCACTTTGATAATATCACTTTAAAATTATAAATTTCTTTTCATTTTCTAATTTGTTCCATTCCTTATCCTTTATTTATCTGAATCAAAATAAGGATAAGAGAAATTGATCAGTGGTTTCTGCTTTTTTGGTCTTGCTGTAGTGTCATAATGCATATGCAGCGATTGTTTGAAATTTCTTTATTTGTGGAAAAAAATATCTTTCCTTTGATTTATATTTATATTCTTTTTGTTTATAATGAATATTTTCAATTTACAAAGGATTTATTTCCATTTTATATTTTTTTGTCTTCTTTTAGGAGTTTGAATTTTTTCTAATAATAACAAATAATGAAAAAACTTTCGACACAGGGTAATTATATTTTAAAAGCTATTAAAAAATGAAAATAATAGATCCGAAAAAGACCAATGAACTTTTGTTTTGCTAAGATAAACTGCTTTATTCTGAACAAAAACAGTTTGTTTTTAAATAAAAAAAAAAAAAAAAATTACTTTTTTTAAGTTGAAAAAATATTTAATCAATAATCGGATTATTAAGGTGTATTTAATCATTTACGTATATAATGGTTTTGAATAAAACAGGGCTTCTTGTGGGTCGCAAGGGTACATGAGGTTGGTCAATTCGTTTGTTTTTGCTTGCTGGTAGGTAGACAACACAAATGGATTTTTCTATTAATCGCTCCAGAGTACACCAAGCAAGCTTAGATGTTAGTGTATAGGGAGATATAACAACTTCGCATGCGGCACATTAATAGCTTTGCCTATCTTCCAGCAACCAAACCTATATCTGCAAAATATATTTTTATGCTTAAATAATTTAATTATAAAAAATATATATATATAATCATTTTTTCTAGCTTCCTTTCAACCCTGAAAGTTTCTGCTTATAGTAAGAGTTTAGAGCCGACCAATATATCGGTCGTCTTGCTGGTATAAAAAACATCATATAAGTAAATTTTTACTTTTTCTTACCTAAATATTATATATATAGCGAATAGCAGAAATTGCCAACCGACCACTGGTGGTCCGCGAAAAAATTTTGGTGGTCCGCAAAAATCTGGAAATTATTTGCACTTTTTATATTTTAATAATAATTAAACAAAAATAATATTCTAAGATAGATATTTTTATATTCTGAATCATTGACTATTTTTGTAAGTTTTTGATATATTTTCATCTGAAAATTACAAAGTTGCAATCGAGTTAAAAAATTAAATTTTGAACATTTGCTTCCATGGCATATGATCACTTAATCAAACAGAATCACAAAATAACTATTCACTTCAATTGATACATTAGAAGTCGATCTTTTACATAACGGTCAGAGCAATTTTTTTTTAATTTTGAGAGTTGAGTTTCAAAAATTTCAATCCTAATATAAATTGTTTATTTTTAAAAATAAATCTAAATAAATAAATAAAAATCAGAATCTGAAATATTATCGTACAAAATTATTTTTTGTTAAAATAAGAGCTTATGAAAGAGGTTCGGTGCATATTAGAGTCCATGATGGAAAAGTTCGAGAAAGCCTAGATCGAATTTTAAAAAATAATAGAGAGAAAGGACCCCCCTCCATAAGTTTATTGTCACGAGCCTTAAATCCTTCTGAGGACCTTAGTATTAATATACTCAATTATAAATTATTATACAAATTAATTAAGAAACTGGGAGGATAAATTTTTTGATGACGTAATATTTGAAGTGAAAAGTAGAGTGGTTTATGATGTATATTTTAAAAAATATCCAGAGAACCAATATTCTGTTTTAATTAAAAATTAATTTAGTAATGAATTGAGTTATTTGTTCATTTAATAATTGTTTTTTTATATTCTGTTTGTTTTAGATTCATTATTCAATCATTCAACCTCCTCCTTCCCTCTTCCTCCTTTCTTCAAGTGGACCGAAAAAATTTTGAAGAATCCAATTCCGGTAATAAATTTATTTATTTTTTTATTTATTCCACCTTCTTTCTCAAATAAAAACAAGTTTTGGATTAAAAAAACTTTTAAATGATAAAAAATTTAAATATTTTTTAAAACTTTTTTATAGCTTCTCTATAGATGTAAAAATAATAACTATTTTTTTTTTTTTTTTTTTTTACAAAAATACTATTTTCTTATTAAGAGCATATTAATAAACAATGATAACTATGACAATCTTAAGAAAAACAAAAACTAAGAAGCATACTAAAGTACAAACAACAATTATGAATGAATATTTTTATTATAATTGAGATATGAGGGAATTATTTATAATTATGAGATTAATATTAGTAAATTTTGGTTTTGTTTGCCGTACTGTATTTTTATTCATTGATAATAAAAGATTTAATCTTAAGAGCAATAAATTGACAGAGATATTATTCAGCTGAGATATCCTTAGGATATTTTTTAGATTTCCATCATTATTTAGGTATTTATTTAGATTTTCTCTACAAATAAGATTATAGAGAGGACAGACAACAAAAATATGATAAAGATCCTCTCCGGTTTTTAAATTGTATAGCGTACAGATTTCTTCAATTTACTTTTTATATAAATATATATAATATATATTATATATATTTATTAAATATTTACACTCCCGATTATAAATATACAATTAATTTAGTTTCAGTGGCTTACGGTGGCCATTCAAATTTCTTCCAGCTCACCTATCCGAGGTCCACCTGTCCTTGAACTTTAATTTTTTTGGCATTTTCGTGTTCTCCCCTTCATTAAATAGATCTTTAAATTTTCCTCTTGAAATTTAGAAAACGTTTCTATGTTGGGTTCTCATGACATGCCATAAATGAAATATGAGAATATATTAAAAACAACCCCCGATGTAATATTAATTGTCTCCAGAGAGCTTTTAGATATCCCTCTTACGTTTCTATCCATCCCTTAGAAAATTTCCAAATTTATTAAGAGATGCGATTATTGTAGAAATATTGGCTGATAAACCGGGAATAGGTAGGAGGGAGTGGGCACCAAAATTTAATTACGCTAATGATACTTAGGCCTCATGGTCAATAATTAGCTAAGTAGTGAGCCAGTCTGGGCCCCTCTCTCTCTCAGTTGAGAAGAGCCAGAAAACACGCACAGAGATAAAGTTTGACCACAGAGAAGGTCCACCTCTGCCCCTCTGCCACTAACGTTGATTAGTTGGTGCCCAACCAGAGGAGGGAACTACAAATTTGTTATCGTCTTGCTCTTTTATTTGATCAAGAAAAAAATACAACCTATTTTTACGTAATGCTCTTATTTTATTATTATTTTTTTTCACTTTTAGAAATTAGATTTATTTAAATTAGTTATTAAGTCGTTAGAAAGAAAGTACGTATATTAATTCATCTTTTCCGTTTCCCCAACTTTTTTTATTAATTTTGTAAAATAGAATCAATTTATAAAGAAATTCTAAATAAGATTGATAATTAAAAGACGGCATATTTTTCATAAATCTTAAGTTTGTTTTTTTTTTTTTCTAATAAATTTTTAAATTAATGGATGTTGTTTAGTTGAGAAACAAAGAATGCCTTGTATTTTATTTAATAATTAAAATATATGAGAGAGAAATAAAAAAATTTCCATCATCAATCAATCGATCACTCAGTGGTTGATTTTTATGCTCTTTTAGTTTCAAATCCAACTTCAATCATTAAAATAATAATAATAATCATGTATTCGTATATAAATAAATAAAATCTAATATTTTTATCAATAAATTCGTTCGACAGAAAAAAAAATGAGCGTCATGGAGGGCATTTTGTCTGTTTTTGACGACCTAAGCAAGAGAATTTGATTTCAATTCCGAAAGCATTCCAAGTCGTGTGTTGACTCGAGGAGTCATCTCCAGGCAATCCCTAGGGATTTTCGTTCTACTGTGAGAAGGAAGAGCAACTCTTGAAAAGTCTCAACTAACCTACTTGACGTTTTGTTCCCAGCTAGGCAAAACTGAAATTGTTTCCGGGAAACTTGTTTTTTTCCTTCTCTATCTATTTAGTGCCCAGCAACCAATATCAGTTCAGATTGCAACGACTTTATTTGTTTTTATCTCTACGCCTTTTAGTCATTGAAAACAAAAATAAAATAAATATATTAGAGGATATTTCAAAGTGTGAGAACCAACCTTTGTATTATGGAACAAGTTACAGGGATTCTTCTTTTTTTTTTTTTTTTTAATTGTAATTTAAATTCTAGAAATATACAAAGTCAGCTTATAAATTAATATAATGAAATTGAAATTTTCTCTATACCACTTTAGTTTATTTTTTATTTTACAATTTTTTAATTTAATTTTTTTTTTTTATTTTGAATTTCCAGGAAAGCTTAAACTCCTAAATTAGTTGTATATTAAATAAAAATTTTATTTGAAATACTTTAATGATGAAAATGATGATTTTAAAAATATTTCTTCTCCTATTTAAATGATAACTAAATAAAGCTCGCTGAGATGCAGTTGCCTATTCACCAGGCGTATATCAGGTATTCCACAATATATCAATTTTTTTTCATCTTTACAGCCTATTTTTACTTTCATTTATTTTGTAATTTGTCATTGCCTCCTTAAAAGGAAAGGAGTCAAATAAAACAAAACAAACTTTGTCCTTAATTTTTTCCTTTTTTTTTTTTAAATATTGAACTACTACTCAAAATTATTTTTTATATATAATTTTCTACGAAAGTTCAGGTACACTACTTTTTTTAGGTCATATGATTTTTTTTAACATTCAAGCCCGTATTCAGAAACATTCCCAATTAATTTAAATAAATATAGTCGAAGTTGAAATAGTCAAAAATTATTTAAAAAATATTTCAAAAAATAAATCTTTATTATTTTTTATTTATTTAAGAGAACTTTTACTCTTGATTAATGAATTAAGGCAAATTTTAACTCTTAAAAATCATATATAAAAAAACAATAAAGGTTTTCTTAGGAATTTTTCTGAAGTACACCGCTTTCTTTTGCGTCCCACCTATTGAGAAACGCAGTAAAATTTTTTATCTAGAATATGTTAAATGTTATGTTTTAAAATTTATTTACTAGCGCAGTCAGGAGGGTGTTTAGGATCATCCCCTTCCCAGGATTTTTTTTTGCAATAATACAAAGTTGAATGAAGCAAACCTAGACCCCCTCAGCAAAAAAATTAGTTACTACATTAATTTACATGATTATTTTTTCTATGGCGTCTTAACTTCAACTAACTCAACAATCGATGGATAATATCATTTTTACTATAAAAGAAGTTTCATAAACATATGTAAACAACTCATAATATATATTGATTTTTTTTCTTTTAATTTTATGATAAACAAGATATTGGGAAATAAAAATAAATAATTTGATTTCACTCCTATATAATTCGGTTTATTTAACTCGTCAACTTAATTTAATATTTCCACCACATAATTATTGTCAATAAGGCCAATGGCCAGTTTTAATGAAAACAGTATAAAGTTTGAAATCCAGACTATAAAAATAAGTCTTTAAATTGTTTAATGGAAATGTTTCATTTGTTCACTTCACTTACTATTATTCATATAAACCTTAATTAAATATAGAACAGTTGGCGATATTAAATAAATAATGATTTATTTCTTTCGTATAATAAATTCATATTTTATTTTCTATTCACTTAAATTAACAAACAAAAAAGAAAGATAATAAAATGGAATAAATAAAATTTTGAACATTAATAAAAGACATTTATTCGGTTTTAATCCATGTTTATTTAATAGTCATAAAAAATTCGATAGCTTCAAGCGCAAAGGTTTATAGCTCAAGGGAATAGAACTAGACCAGTATCTAGGAGCTTAACTTTTTTCTTTTCCTTAAAATAATATTAAGTACATTTCTTAATATTTTGGAGCAAATTAGAGAAAAAAAATATATCATCTTCATGTGAAATAATGCAAGAGTTCTGGTTCAAT
>JAAAKE020119184.1:0-15648 GCA_010014785.2 Anisolabis maritima | reverse complement strand
GTCCATTTGTGCAGAGACCTCGCTTCATGTACCAGAGGTTCGCTTCCCGTCTTGAGTGACAAAAATTTATTTATATTATATTGGTTAAATATTATTAATATATATAAATAAGTCTAAATAGCCCCAAAAAAACTTAAAAAATATTACGAGTATATATCCTATATATTTTTATATCTTTTAGTGTCTCAGGCCTTAAAGAGTCCGACCATATTTGTTTAAAATAATTAAATTAATTGGAGACTTATATAATATTTTATTTTATTTATTTTAATATATAATTTAATACAAATAATTAGTAATTTAAATTTTATCACTCAGGTTGGGACGTGAACTTCTTACTAGATCATGACACAAGAGCTTTACCTCTATTCCAAGGACAAGAGCAGAGGCTGTATTATTAAATGCATCTTTGTGATTTATTTTGTGTGTACCTACTCTCCCTTCAATTTTTTTTTAATAATATTGAGAATAATACCTTTCATCTATAATTTATATTCGTAAAATAAATTACCTCTCCGACATAAAATATTATTTTTCAAGTATGTAAAATTCAATATTATACAATGGTCTATGCATCCGAAGAAGAATAGAGAGTTCTATTTATTTATTTATATATGTTGGCTTTTATTTACTAGTATTTTACTTCTTTTCATCCGTCATGTTTTCCCATTTTTATTCTAATTAGATTGAATCTGTATAGGGAAATGAAGTTATAAAATATCCATTTGACACTTAAAGAAGACGTTGGCTTCCAAGTGCAATAACTATGAATATTTTATCTATTCAATAATAAATTACCTTTTGTTAATAAAATGACATTATAATTGAACATTCAATTAATTGAGCGTATTAAAGCAGCTTTCAATAAATGATACAGTCAGAAGAATACATATTGGGGTTGATTTCAATTTGCTTTCTCAGAAGTCATTAATAATTAGGTTTGATAATACCCTGAGCTGAATATGAGTCGTGAAAAGGAGGAGGTGCTTCTTATAACCATTTTATTCTTAGACCACTTATGAAAATTTCGCCTTCCGATAAACCGGATAATTTGGTATTATAATGTAAATGAATTTTAATAGGTTTAGCTATCAAACCCTTGAGCACTAATGGTGATTTCTGTTCACTACTCCAGGGAATATGAAATAGATTAATTTAATAATAATTTTTAACTATTTATTAGATCAAATTGTCATAGAAAGGAGTTTAAAACTTTGATTAGAGCAATGTTAATTTAATTAAATTTTATTAAAAAAAAAAAAAAAATTAATTCAAACATTTCTAAAAAGTTGGCTGTCCCCTTTCCACTCCTTTTTTTCATTCGTCTCTGTGTTTGACATTTCAAAATTAAAATTTCCGTTAAGCATCTATTATTTTTTTTCTTCTTGAAATTAATTTTAATGTTTTGTCATAGAGAGTGTTTCTAACATAATGACACCATTTAAAATTACTCTCCTTGGGTCTTGATAGACTTTATAGATATTAATAATATTCTTACTCAAAAATACTTTTTTCTTACCCCTCTCCACTCTTGTCTTGTTCTTACTGCTGATCACAATAATCGGACTGTCAGTTGTTTCATCTATAGCTATATTAGCTATCCAATTAGCCGTTTTCGGAATTACAAAGAGATGAAGAGAGGGGTTGGGAAAATCATAAAAGGGACACCTTTTGGCCTTCACAGTATGTCGATAGGATATAATTTCTGAAAATATGATACCGATTCGATTCGATTTGAGGGAATTTAAGGGAATATTTTTGCTAACTATACAGTACATGAAACAACCAGCTCCCATCCAAAAAACTTAAAAATAATAAAACCAAATTTTTTATTTTAATTGAACATCTGAGCTTATATAAATATTTTATAATATAAACAAGCACATTATCTAGCCATATTTATATCAATTAGTTTAAATACATTTTTATCGTTCGAGACAATAGCACCACCTGTAACCTCTCGCCCAAGATGCGCTACAAATATGCTCCAAAAATTAATGAAATAAATAATATAATATTTATAATTTAATTAATCAAGTGGAAATATGGGAAACTTATTATACACTAACACAATTGCAATCACAAGCGAGTGACTTTTTTTTTTGCCTAAAATATGCAATTTTGGACTCTTGATTTTAACAATTAAATTTTAAAGAAATATATCTCTATAATTATCTAATAGTGGCCCTTTGATAGAGAGCATGGTTTGGTAATTATTTACAAAAAGTAGGAAAATTCTTTGAATTTTTTTGGAAAGGTGAAAGTCAAAACTCGCCTCTCTCTCTCATATAGTCACCGAAGAAATTCATTTTGCCCATGACCCGAGCTCATTTATCATTTAGTATGATTACAATACCTTCTCTCTGAGACGGTCGGTAAAAAAAAAAATGTTAGAAATAAAAATGATCGATAATTTCAACAATCTTAACTTCAAAAAGTAAGAATGTCAAACTTTTCAAATAACTCAAGTTAATTTATTTACCTATCTAATTTTAATTTTAAGAATTAAGAACAAGGACGAGACGAGAGAGTTTGTCCTTCCAAGTTTCCGCTTATCAAAAGAATAGTTTTGGCAGTTTGCACTCGCGAGAATGAAACGGTTAAACACAACAGATGGACCTCTTTAAATAAAGTGTTGTGTGTTTCTCACACTTAAGTGTTTACTTTAGACAGCTCCAAGAACAAGAAGGCAAACATTTTCCTTTCTTTTCTTTTTTCGGAAATGAGAATGAAACAACAAAAATGTCTCATTTCGCAGGATTAACAATCTCCTTCTAAATCTAGTTTAAGGATCTCTCTTTTTCTCTTGCCGGACAAATTATTTTATTTGGAAAACCAACCTGCAAATAAAAGGAGTAATTTCAACTGTTTCAAGATTTGAAAAGTGTTTTGAGAAGGGAAAAGAGATCCGCCCTCCACTCTCTGGATCTATATAGTAAATGTTTTTTTTTTCCTTTAAAAACTATTTGTTTTATTTTCCATTGGAATTAGAATGTGTTAATTTAATTAAAATCACCTACTTTATTTAGAACGAACAAAATAAAAACATCACCTTTTACTTCTTTATTTTATTTAAAGTTTTCCCTTTTTTTTCCCCCATCTCCTTTGGGATGAATAGATCAAAAAATTTTTAAATCATAAAAAAATATGTATACCATACCTTACACTTATAATATAAAATTAATATTGAGAAAATGATTTCATTTAGAAATCCAAATCTTCTTCGGTCACTTGGAGTGTTTGAATTTACTTTATTAATAAAAAAATGTCGTTATCGAATATAAGAATTGAACATTAGGCTGATGATATTTTAAAGGAGCTGACAAAGAGTTACACGGGGTCCCTTGGTATAACTAGTTAAATTTTTTTTTGCGGTGGGGATGGGAATTTTTTTGACAAGCTAAAAAAGGTAACCCAGGTTATGCAGAAATATTATACAAAATTAGTTTTTTTAATGTCTTATCGAAGGCCATTTAGACACTGTGCATATTTAAATTAAAATTAGAATGAAAAAAAAAAATAAATAAATTTGAAGTGTAATAATATAATGAGATTTTTATTTAAAAAAAAATTGTAAAAAAACAATTGAAAGAAAAATTCTAGCTTTTTTTAATATGTCTAGTACGATTTTTTTCCTTAGATAGCCCCGGGGGGGGGGTCTATCTCCATATAACTCCCTCCCTCGTATTTGCGTTACTGCAAGGACCGTATTTTATTATTATTAACTTGAAGGAAATTTTATATTCTCTTTTTTTTTATTATTATTTTATGACTTCTTGACGGTTTTAATTAAGAACTCTGCAAGTCCTATCCCGTCCAAAGGCAGAGTCGCGCCAGATGTACCAAAGGTCACTGGTTCGCTTCTCGGCTTGAGTGTCAAAAATTTCTTTATATTATATTGGTTACCAATTTATATAAATAAATAAGAATGGCCTCCGAAAAAGACTTAAAAAATGAAACCTAAGGAAGAAGGATCATTTAAGAAAAATTTTAATACTTTCTTAGAACTGTTTCTGAATATAGGTCTAAATGTATAATTGTTCTTTCCATTTGTTGAATATATTTCTTTTTGAATGGCTATTTTTTTTACTGGTATAGGTTTGCAGCTAAGTGAAAAAAATGCACTTTTTCAAAGTTAACAAATATAGATTTTTATAATTGTTTTTTTATTTTTTACGATTCTAGCACTCATTTGAAGAAAACAGCAGTTGTTAACACTTAATATTTATACCAATGTTACTAAAATAAATTTACCAAACAACCGTAAAACTACTACAAATTAACTACTTGTTAGCCTTGAAGAAGAGTACGACAGGCGCACGAAACGTCGCCAGCAAGAATATAGTTTTATTTGTTGAAACCAGTAATCGCATAAGTCTCAATTTAGATATTTTCTTTATTTTTTAGTGTATAAATAACAGTATGCACAAACACTACCTCGTACTCATTTGATGTGAAATAAATGCCATTTTTTTTTTATATTCCTGAAGCTAAGTGCAAAGTGAGACAGAATCTGCCTGAATCCGCCCAAATTGACCTCCTCCAATTGGAACGGATTTTTACCAGACCGATCTATCCCAATCGTATAGAAATATATGGTGACCGATCCGCCTTAGCGAACATTTAGCTTTATGTCATTTAAAAATTCCATTTTAGATTTTCTAGACTCCTTAAATAAAAATAGCTCTCTTTTCTAGAAATTAATAATTTATCTCGATGAAATGCATCCATGATAATAATACATAGAAATAATTTTATGGTAATAAACATATCCTTCTTTTGTGTTATTTCTAATTAATATATTAGCTATGTTATTTTCATATTTATACATACATATGTTTCTACCCATTTACTCTCCCACCCACCCACCCACCATGTGTGGTATAGGTTCAATCAAAACCATTTTCATTATCATACATTAAAGTCCTGGCCGATCGGGAAATTTAAATAATAACTGGGAGTTTGGGCCACGGATTCGAAAAGTGCTAGAAGATTAAAATATTTATATTTATGTGTTTTTTTTTTTATAAATGGCAAGAGAAAAAGCTGGAGAATCTTAAAGGGAGTTTTCTTTTAAAGCTGAAAGGAATGTTCGCGGTTCTGTTTTCATTTATTTACGCATTTTTAAAAAAAGATCCATGACTTTTTTTCACTAAAATAAGGTACGGTTGTAGCCAGTGAACTCTAATTAATTTGGAATACGTCAATTAGGGAGGCAACCATGCCGACAGAGTTAGTGCTCAAAGATTATCTATGCACAAAATAATTATTTAAATATATTTAAAAAATGTTTGAAGTCAATTGGAGATTTGAAAAATATTTAAGGTTTTGAACATGGCTGTACTCTCTGTACTTATCGGTCTAGATCTGGCCCAGATGGCAAGCGAAATTGTAAATCTTCCTAACTGTGCATGCCTAGTTAGCTCTGTCACAATGAATCGAAAAAGTGATTAAAATTCATTTAAACAGCTTTATTGGTAAAATATACCAGTATATTAAAAAGCCTCCAGATATGAAAAACTTTATATTTCATATTTATAATTTCATTTAATATTATAATTCTCTTATCTTCTATTAATATTTTCGAATAATTAATGTGCAAATTTCTTTATGATGTAGCTGTGAAGATGGCCTGACTCAAGTCCGAAACATCGAAGGAGGGAAATAAGCCTAGAAGTATAATTTGAATTTTTAAAAAAGTACTTCTCATAGATGGCTGATATTTGTTGATATAAAATTTCGAGTTCAGTTTGTATATAATTATTTTGCAAACACGCACATTGGTGCGAGAAGGACAGAGATAACCAACCCTTGAGTGATCTTTTTCAATGTGGTAAGTTAGAGGTATCTATATGTGGTTCATATCCTCAATCAAAATGTTATTTTCATCTAATCATAAAAGCCTCTGACGTTAGAGATTTTGAAAAACCCGCTCGATTTTTCCTTCTCTCAATTTTTAAGAACTTCCTAAAATAATACTCGTACAATTAATATTTATAATTACATTTATTTTATATGCTCTGAAGGCATGATAATTAGTTCGATTTCAAATTTTATTAAAAACTTTATTTGCGTAGTTTGAAAGTTTATTATTAATGAAAAAAAAAAAAAAAATAATAAAAAATACTTTTGTGCATAAAATGCTAATGTATGAATTATTTTCTCCAAATAGATAAATTTTCCCTTCATATTGCTTTTTCTAATAATAATATTTTTGCGCTAAAATCGAAAAATTATTAAAATGGCATGTTGTGATCTGAATTGAGAGATACATGACAACCAAGGCTATTTTATTTTAACCCAATATTTTTTTTTTTTTGTCAAATAATCACATAATCATACATAAAATACATGAAATTATTTATTCGCCTATAATCATGCTCATATTAATAGCTCGGGCTGTTACGTTTTGTAATATTAGTTCCTGTCAAACATACATTTTGAAATTTGCTAATAGCCTAGCAGCTAGCTAGAATGGGAATTGCGTTATTTGCAATTATTTTCATTATTATACACCGTATTCGATTTTCGTGTGTCTCTGTAATTCTTTAATACATTAACCTAATCAATTTTCGAATTAAAAAAAAAAAATTGTAATGATAGCTAAATGGAATTATTTTTTTTTTTTATAGAGGCTTACTCATTTTTTATCTCACTGATATATTAATTGAAGATGTATCAAATAAAATTTTTAATTAAATAAAATGAACATCTCAGATGTTGAAAGATAAAATATAAATTGGTGTGGCCACATGCCCTAACAAGAAAAAAAATTCATAAACTTTTTTATAAAAAATTTTTCGCATAAAAAAGTTTTTAAAATAACTTCAGGGCGTAGCAAAATTCTCTCCAAGTTCACCAAGAGATGAGGTAACAAAAAGGTCTAATGAATTTGTTGGATTGTGTGGATGCAGTCAAGGAGTTTTTGTTTCACCAATTTACGGAAAAATTGAGAAGTTTCGACCAAATTTAATGTAATCTTAATAGACTGAAGATTAGATTAAAAGACTAAATAAATTTGGACGAAACGTCTCAACTGGGAATTTTTACGTAGATTGGTGAAACCAAAACTCCTTGACTGCATCCGCACTATCCAACAATTAATATATTTAATTCTAATGAATAAACACAAAAACAATAAAAGTAATTTAAAAAAGTTTTCAAAATTCCTTCAGCAAATTGGAAGATGTCAAAACTGGTTTCTCTTTTATATAATTTTATTGCCATTTTTGACGTTCTTCTTATCTCCCCCCCCTCCCCCCGCCCTCCCACAATGCCATTTATTTAGCGGTTTAAAATGAAATTTTGAAATTTAAAGAGTTATGGTAATTGCTGAAAAAAATTTTAACTTTCCTTAAATAAAGAATATCCTATTATATTAATATTACAGCGATACTTCACTAAGTCTGGTTTCAATTAGGTTTCACAAAAGTCCGAATTGTAATTAAAATTGAAATTTTCTATTTTATTGCAATTTTTAATAATAAATTTGAAATAAAGGTATATTCACTACCTACTATCCGTAATTGTCGATGCGATGATATTGCTCAAGATGCAACCTTAGATATATTAAAGGACTCAAAAAGTCCGAAAAAATTGAGGAACCAATTAATCGGACTTACTGAAGTATTGCTGTATATTTATGTTTAGGGACAGCCAAATAAAAATATTTTTCCCATTATTTGTTTACTAAAATGATCCTCTGAATAAATATCCAGACAACTCGGAAATGAGGCATATCATTGAGAGGGATTCAGGGATTAATTATTTTAATATTAATTTTTCCACTAGTTTACCGTTCTATTTTTTAATATTATTTGTGAAATTTTAAATTATTAAAAATAAATAATTTTGAATGTTTTTTTAATATCTAATATTTATATGTGCTGGACACATCAGTTTATTTTCTAAAATAAAAGTTCAAATTTTAATTGGCTTTACAAGCTGCCAATGATTGATTATTTTAATATACTATAATATTAATATATTTATTTTAATATGAGATGTGATAGACGCTTTGGTTGTGGCTCACTCGAGTACAGGGATGTTATTTCGTTACTTTAAGAAAAATGATCTGATAATGTTAGAAGACCTTCCCATCCCCACTCTCATTCAAGCGACAAGATTTAATAATATCCAAGTGATTTATTATACAGGCAGCCGTTAGTCAAGAAAAGGACGACGAGTCCTTCGATTTAGGATGCACATTGTAAATGAATAAAAACGCTGCCTCTTCTTATCTCGAGAATATTAGAGTTAGAGATAGAATATTCCTTTTAAAAAATATATAGTCCGACTATAGAAAATTTTCAAAATTTCTAAAGATAAGAGGAAGAAGACGTTTTACTATTTTTGATGGATGTGATAGTTTGTCAACACAGAAAATAAACTTAAGTGGGCATGCGCCAACGAGAGGGGAAATTGAGAAACAAGTCGCCGGAATCTTTCCCCTCCTTTCTCTACTGGCCGGCAAAAATTTCAGCGGTCCGGGGACCACTGA
Organism: Anisolabis maritima; assembly: GCA_010014785.2. Classification (NCBI taxonomy): domain Eukaryota; kingdom Metazoa; phylum Arthropoda; class Insecta; order Dermaptera; family Anisolabididae; genus Anisolabis; species Anisolabis maritima. The sequence continues at coordinate 7,148 of JAAAKE020119184.1, read as the reverse complement.
TTTCAAAAGATTTAAAAAATTCTAGAGAGAAAGGGTTTAATTTGGATTTTAAAATAATGCACATCATTGATTATTATAAATTTGAGTATAATGGTGTCAAATCGTTAAAATTAAATAAAAAATTTTATAAAAAAAAAATAAATATAATAGCAGCATCTTTGACATAATTGTTGTATATAAATTGATAAAACGATATCTATTATTGCTATTATTTATATTTTTTGTCTTGTCTCTGGCATCGGAGGCTATAGAGACATTAACCATAAATTTTATATTTACGACAATAACCTTTATTATCAGTCCAAATTTATTAAAATTAATCGGTGGCTAATAAAATTTAAATAAATTTTATCGTTCAAGATGGAAAGTGAACTATGAAACAACACCATTCCTTCTGTTCTAAGGGAGGATGCCAATATTAAAACTAAATGATAGCGTATATGAATTTTAATAGATTGGACGTAATGCTAAACCATGAAGGTATATTTAAGTTTGAAATTGCTGACCACTTTACTCTCTACATCAGAGCACTCAATTATTTTTAAATATTCTTGATTCTGAAGAAGAATATGATAATTTATATTTACAAGAAATAAAATTTTTTATGATTGAATTTATTTGGATTATTATGAATAGAGAAGACAGTATTCTGCTTTCCCTCACTTAAACATCAACTTGTAAAAAAATATTGGAGGGCAATTGTTGGCAACTTGTCTAAAGATGATGGAAGGTAATTGTTTGATCTTGGATAAAAATATAGGGGTATTTTTTTCAGCTAGTGTACTGGAGTGGGGAGCTATTCAGTAATGACGAAATTATTGTTATAAAAAGAATTTTCTTCTTCTTCTAATAATAAATTCACTTATATTGACTAGATCTTTTTAAAATTATTTCCTTTATTGCACTTACTACTAACTAACATTTTAATTAATTAATGTAGATGTTCGCTCTCATCCTTCTACAAACTTAATTCCAACCCTTTTTCAAACAATAAACTTTAAATTTCATTTCTCAGCAATTTCTCATTGGAAATAATTTCCCTATTTAGATTCACTTAGAAAAGCTTTTGATATTAAAAAAATATTTTTTAATTTAAATAATGTTTACATGGAGAGATATTTACCCACAAAAAATGATAATTATATTTAAATTATGTTTATCTTTAAAAGCCGAATATTCAAACCACTTTTTTAATTTTTATACAACTTCAGTTTTTTACCCATATCTATCCACTTAAGTTTAGATAAGAGTAAAGAGAAAAAAAATTAGTAAAAAAAATAAATAAATATAAATATTCATCTATATATTTTAAAACGAGGTTTTGATAATGTAATGATTCTTCTCAAGATGCGGTAAAATCATCTAACAGGCCCTTTTTTGGCTGATAAATTTTTTTAAAGGTCAGAAAATTTTACAAATTTTAAATATTTCACGATATTTAGACTCCATCCATATTTATTCTAAATTAATTGGTTGCCAATATATAATTTAAATAAATTTTATTGCTCAGGACGGGAAGGGAACCACTAATCCTTAGATCATAAGTTAAAATAAATTCTAGCTCTAAGGGATAGGGGTAAAAAATTTATAAAAAAATTCTATAATTGATAAAAAAAAAATATTTAATAAATAGTGTTAAACCAATCGAGATGGAGATAAAAGTGTGGAACGGTGATTCATTTGTAACCCTGCATTAATTCTAAGAGTGGTGTAGAAGTTTAAAAGTGGTATAACTTCATTGGGGGAGGTGTAAACTGCGGTGCACGACTGGCTACATTCTTCTCATGAGGTATCCATGTAATTCCCAAGCGGTGTAATATGTTCGTTCCACGTCATGGAAAAATGGTAAATGTATAATTTTTCTTTTTCATTATTTACTCCTCAAAATAAATAATTACGGTTTTTGAATCACTCCCGTATGTAAAAATTTTGAATTTTAGTAAATTTTCTTAAGATAAAAAATTTCTTATTTCGCCCTAAATTGAGACCCGGAAATAGAAATGCTCCTGTTTTTGACGTTCCGTCCTTTTAGAAATATAAGGGAGTAAATAATCATACTTAAACCTAAGTATAAAATAGAAAAAAAAGGAACTGTTTTTTTGCAAATCTTTGGTTGTATTTTCACCATGTCTAATAAAACCCTCAGTTACTCCTCCTCCTCGTGATCGAGAGATTAAAGATACTGACATTGTCATTATTGATAACCTTAAAACCTAAGGGGTTCAGATCCCAGGTAGTGCGAGGAATATTTATTTAATTCAATTGGATACCGATTGGTGTAAATAAATTTGCCTGGATTACAAGTATCATACCGAATATATTATGTATCGTTTCGGGTCAGATGCCGAAAAGACTTAAAAAAAAAATCCTTCAGTCTTTAGTTGAAATGTTTTGTTTTTTTGAAGAATGAAATGATACCTGAGGAAGAATATGTAGTAGCCAATTATAAATAAAAAACGGTCTTTTTTATATGAAAATTGTTTTTATGGTTATACATTTTATTGAATTATTTTTATTAAAATCCATTTAATCAATATAATAATAATAAAATTTCATCTATAAGAAAACATGTTGTTCCAAACACATAAAGGAGACTAGATTACCAATATATAAGCCTTCTGAGTCTGAGAAACGACCTTTTCCGAGATACTTCATCTGTTTATAGTAAAAAATGTATTTTAATAAGCTGGCTTTGAAAGGATTTTAGAGAGAGAGAGAGAGAAAGGGAATAAACTTGAAAATATAAAAGAAGATAAGAAAAGATGGATTACTGCTATTCACCCCCCTTCTATTTGTTTCTTTTTTTACTTAGAAATATTTTATTCATATTTTTTTGCGCTTTTTAATTCGAGTTAAAAAAAAAAAAAAGAAGAAATATCTTCTGTATTTTTCGCTATACTCTGAATTAATGTGGGCGGCTTCAAATGTTCATAATTCATAATTTCCCATTTCGTTTAAGGGTCTATTTTACCTCCCCAGTGTAAGTCGCAATCCCGCCCCTTCATATAGCACCCAAGCATACACTCTCTGAACGGCACTTTTTTATATTTATAAACATTTTGTATGCAAATTAGGGCAATGAAATATCTTCTTTTTTTTTACTGCCCTGGATTATTCTCTCGACGCCAAGTTATAAATAATCAGAATCAGCACGTTGTTAATACCGTTTATTAGTAAAAACAATATCCTGACGATTGGGGAAAAAAAATGCTTGCGGGGATCTTTTAAGAAAATATAAAAATTAGTTTTTTTTTTGCTTACTAGCTTACTTACTACGCTGAGAAAGTAAGAATTTTGTTAAAAAAAATATTCAAGATATATATCATCTTAAAATGGAATTAGAGGTTAGAATAATAGCTGAGTAAATGGAAATAGAATGTATTTTGCAGCAGAATGTTTTGCCTTCTTTAATAACATAACTCAACAGAAAAATTTCCAAAAGGGGTATGATAACAAGGGCTAACTCAATTGGGTTGATTTTGGCCTTTCCTTTTAGATAATAGGAAAGTTTTGAGATATTTTTGTCACTTTTTTTTTAAATTTATATCATTTAAGACTATTTAGAAATCTTAATTAATTTTATTATGTGAATATTAGAGAGACCAAAAAGTTTAGTAATAATAATTTGAGTGAAGGGCAGTCCAAAAATCTCAAAAAAATATTAATATAAAATGGCCGGAGTGGACCAATTCGTCGCCATTAATTAATTAAGTCTACCATTTTGAATGACGTCAAGGTCACGTGCTAGTCTTAGGGAGAACAGCCAGGATCGAGTTTACGTCTTTATTTTTAATTTTAACTTTACATAAATGTATATGGGTATTTGTAATTTCCCACCATCTACTTTTTTTTGACAGATAAAACTTTAAGCCTCTAAACGTGAGTCTTTTTAAAACGGGACATAATCTATTCCTTCTCGTAAAAGTTGCTACAATCTCTTAACGGATCAATATAACGACTTACGGTTAATATATTTTAACGATGCAGAATAGCCGAAAGTGGAAAATAAAATGTTAGCTCACTTCCCCCTGCCCCTTCCTTTAAACATGCCGATAACCATCTTATTCTCCCCTTACTCTAAAAGCATGTTTCCTTCTTAATTGTCATTGTAGTGGCTCATTATAAAATGCTGACGTGTTTTTCCTGGTGGTGGTTTATTCATCCATCTAATGAGCGGAATCTATAAAAGCTTCTTTAAAGCCTGAAATTTCTTCTTTATAGGTGTGTCCCCATCCTTACCATCTCTCTCTTTCACTCTCTCGAAACTTTTTACAAGTTAAATAATTTCAAGAATCAAAAGTTATTCAAAGCAAAAAGTGGGAATTTAGGTGTGGGTAATAAAGTTTGGGAAAGAGAGCACACAACTTTGATTCCGTGAAAGAATCTATATAATAGCGAAGTGTCTGTTCATTCGTCTGTCCTATCCTGAAAAGTGTACTTCTCGTTGCAATTTTAAAACGAAACTTTATAGAAATGTGTAAGATAATCATAGGTTTTAATTTCATTCTCTCGAAATTCTTTTTCTGATTGAAGTTGCTATAGATAGACCTAATATTTAATCCATTGTAAGTTCAGGTCTGGTAGAGATCTCGCCTCTCCAAAGTTTAGTAGTTCTCTTCCCCCTCCTGAGCAATAAAAATATGTATACTATATTGACTATCAATTTGCAGAACATGAATATGAGGAAGGAATAGAAATAGTGAGAAGAGTATAGAGAGAGGTACGTGATTTAAATACAACAAAAAAAAAATATCCTTTATTATTATTTCATTGCCATATTTTTCCAGGGAAATATAAATATTTAAAATGTATTTTTTATTTTTTTAATTAAAATAAAGACCAAAAAAATTAATTGAATTAAATAAATAATTAGAAAATTTTTTATACGTAAAAGTTATTTAATATTATTTATACTGGATACACTTTTTTGGGGAAATTAATTAAAATATATATATCAAATACAGATTTGAGGTTTCGTTCTAATGTTTCCATTCAAATAAACAGGTAAACCTTATATTTATTGAATAATAGGGGTTTATTTTAAAAATGGTGGTGATTTTCAAAACAATACTCCAATGGACTATAAAGTAATAAGTGAGCACGAGATGATTGTTTTGACCGGACTAGTTTGGTGGAGGACTTGATTCACTTTCACGGCGGTTATGCTGCCGTTACCACGAGACACCCCGACCCACTCAAGACCTTATATTTTTCTAAAGGATTGTTGGTATTTTAAATATAATTAATGCCCTGGTTAGAGGTGTTGGGTTTGTCAATAGTAATAAACACAAAGTAAACTGGCCGCGTAGAGAGAGATTTATAAATGGTGTAGATAATTTCTCCCCTCTCCCTTCCTTAGATAAGAATGAATGAAAATAAAGACATAGTTTAATAAGTATGTCCTTCTCTCAATCAAACAATATAAGAAGATAAATAAAAAAGTTCAATTTTCTAAGATGCTATAAATAGGCCTATTATGTAATCCATTGTAAGTTCAGGTCTCGCCTCACGCACCAAAGGTCAGAGGTTTGCTGAGCAACAAAAATTTATTTATATTATATCAGCTATCAATTAATATAAATAAGGACGGAGTTCAAATATCTTCAGATGCCGAAAAAGTTTAGGTTCCGTTCTAATCCCCCCCCCCCCTGACTGAGACAATGAAATGGAACTCTTACACCTATACTAGGTCCATGAGAAGCAGTGTAACGATAGAGATAGCATTCAACGGTTATCTCTGTCCTTTTTGGGCATGTATAATCTGAACTAAAAGTATATGTCAACAAATGTCAGCCAGCAGTGAGACACAAAATATCTAAACTTTTGAACACCCTGTCCCTTGGTGCAGAGCTAGAAATCTGGTTTCAAATACCAAAGGTCAGTGGTTCGTTTCCCGTTCCGAGTGACAAAAATTTATTTAAATTATATTAGGCGTATCAATTAATTTGAATAATTAAAGACGGAGATCCGGGAAAAACACTTAAAAAAAAAATTTTGGACATTACTGTGAGGACTGAGATGACCCTTGAGTGCTCACTAATGGTAGTGGCGGCAAACCAGAAAACAATTCAAATATATTAACAAAAATAAAAATTTCAGGGATATATTTGATAGAGAAATCTGTCAATTGTCTTTAGTTCCACTATATATTATTAATAGGGAGAGGAAGAGGAAGAATAATTAGATAATAAGAGAATAGAGGCGAGATCTCTTGACTAGTGTTTTGGGATTTCGGTACCCATTCTATTTCGTCTCTAATATAATAGGAATGTTGTTTGGAACGGGTGGTGTGATGGTCGTCGCCCAGGGAGTGAAATAATTATCACAATTCCACATTGAATTGGTTAGAATTCTGTTCTCTAGTGTCAAGCGATTGCTGTACAGGGTCTAGTACTGACATTAATTGGACCGATCGTACAATGCGTTCAAATAATAGTGTCAGCACTACTATATTAGAGAGATCTAACGATAATATTCACTGATAAATTGATACTATTAATAACAAAAATTCTCAATTTTGTTTGCTTCCAGTCTCGTTCTATTACAGGGTGAATTTTAATAAAAATCTGTTTTTAACAGTTTTACAAGATCTAAATCGAAGATTTTTCAATTTAACCAAAAATAAGTGGTACTTCTAGGAATTTTTATTTTGAAATTTCACTTATTTGCAAAAACTATTTAATAATTTTCATTGATTCAATTTAACAATTTTTTTTTTTGTATTTTAAAACAAGAAAAAAATTTGAAAATGTTCAAAAAATCAGGAAGAGCGATAATTTTGCGATAAAGGAAATTTGAAGTTTATATAGATGTCCTTAAAAAGAAAATTTATTTTGAATTCGTTACTTCCTTTTATTATTTATACTTACAAAATATTGGGTTGGCCAAAAAGTCCGTTCGGTTTTTGTCGTCAGGAAACTTCAAGCATTCTAATATGTAGCTAACTTCAGTCCGTCCCTTGCGAGTGCGCTCTCGTTATATCTAACTGAAGTTAGCTACATATTAGACTGCTTGAAGTTTCGTGACTACAAAAACCGAACGGACTTTTTGGCCAACTCAATAGATTTTTAAAACGATACAATTTATTAAAATTTTGTTTCAAGAGAATTATTAGTCCATTTGTTGTTAGATAAAAAAAAATAGCTAGA
>JAAAKE020119173.1:0-15653 GCA_010014785.2 Anisolabis maritima | reverse complement strand
GACCATCTTTGGGCATAAATTCAACTACCAAATTGAACTGAAGATAAACTGGTAAACACCGTTCGAAACGTCCCAATTTTGAGTTTTTATTGAGCATCCAAAGGCTGCCTTCCCTTTCCTCTATTATTTTTTCTTGTCCCCTAATAGTTTCAAATATTATTAGTAATGAATATATTATGAATGTAAAAAAAAAGGATATATCAAGTATATTCTTATTAAAAGTTATAAAAATTCAAAAAGTGAAGTTATATTGGTTTGTCTTGTGAATCGCTTATATAATTAAGCCATATTTAATTCCTTGGCATTTAATCATCTTATTTAAAATTAGGAAAAAATGAAAAGAAGTTTTAAAGGGAAATAAAAAAATAAAAGACCACTTTCAGCCCACAATTGCAGGCTCTTGTGAGACTAGACTAAATTTATATAGAAATTTATAACGTCTTTTGTCCTGATGATTGCTGACGTCCTATCCTAGAAAAGTCGAAAAGGCGTAATTTAATATTCCGAGGTAGTATTATTTATTTTTTTCTTGTTCTTTGTTTTTTTTTTTTTTTAATGTTTTGTTTGCTTTATGAATCTTCTAGCCAAAGACTATTTTTCTTATTTAAAATTTCCTTTAGATTATCATTAATCATATTCTTTTAGGTTTTCATATATTTGTAATAATAATAATATAAATAATTTTCAATTTATAGAAATAAAATTACAAGGGACAACTAATCTAAATTAATTTGTAAAATTACGAATGATATTAATTCAATATTAATGGGAAATTTATGGCAAATTCAATATATCGATAAAGAGGAAAGAGGGGGTGTGAAAAATTATATGAGTGATGAAACGTCCCACACTTATTTTTATACAGGAGGGGCGAGTGATTATTTAGTAGCAGGTAGGTTTGTATTTAGCAAAAGCGAAAAAGTGTCCCACCGCTTTTTTTTAACATCTTAAAAATCTTATTAAAATTGTGTTTTATTTTCTATTGATTTTACAAATTTTTAAATTTGTATAATTTTTAACTATTAAGAAGAGGAGGGTTTTGATCTCATAATTTCATTGAACCTTAATCTCAAATTGAAATAAAAACTGATGATAAATTTTTCTTAAATGTTTAACAAATAAAAAAGAAAGCTTGAGGAAATTTCATTGTGGTTAAATGTATATTGGAAAACTCTATTCAGGTTAATTTCTAATTAATCATAAAAATTGATCTTTAGTGTGAATTTATCTTCTTTTCTTAGCTTTCTCGTGATTTATGGTCAATTTAAAAATTTGTAGATCCGAGAGAGAAAAAATTCCGACACGCGGCATAGCCCATTTGATGAGCGGTAAGAAATAAAGCTTCGAATATGGGAAGCAGAAGAAATGCCAATCTTAGTTCAGTTAATATATGGTCACCAGATGTGAATGAATTATGGTTTTATCAATTATAGAAAATGTAGGTTCTTTCAAGAATATGATCTTGTGTATAAACAATTTTTCTTCTTATTCTTGATAATTAAATGAAAAAAATTTTTAATGGAATTCGAGAGGAAATGATTTTAATAGAATTTATCTAAAATGGAAAGTTATTATGTTTTAAATTGAATTATATAAAAAATGTAATTTCCTAAGAAAATTATATATAGATAAATGTAAAGATTAAAAAAATAAATACAAAATACAAGCGCAAACAGACGGAAGTGGTTGGATTCGAATAAGGAAAAATCTCTAAATTGGGTTTATAAGTTGTAAACTGAGTAAGCGAAGAATGCTTAGTTTAGGCCCTGTGCAAGGTGTTAAACGGCCAGATAACATGTTAAATTAGAAATGTCAAGATTGGAAAGGGAATGAGCGGGAGAAAGAGAAGGTGAAGGGAGAAAACGAAGGGCGTTTTTCAATTTCCGACACGTGAATTCTTCCCAAAGATGACTCAATCAATATAAATATTTTGGCTCCTATCTATATGTATATGTCTATATATTGAGATAGCCCTTGTCAGGTCAGGTGCTTTTATAGAAATGTCTGCTCTCTCCAAACTGAAATAAATTTCAAAGAGGCACGTCACTTCTCGGTAGAAATTTGTCCTTCAGAAATACAATTAATTTTTTTAAACTCCATTGGAAGGTTTTTTTTAAGTCGATTTCGGCATTTGAGGTCATTTCGACTCCGATCTTATTTATTTATATCTGGGAGGTTTTATATGTGAAGAAAAGATCATGTGTGGTGATCAATGAAAAATTAAATTATAAAAAATTTATTTATATAGAACTGGCGCACCTTAGTCTTTGGCGACTTGTGCAGCCCTTTTATTGTTGAAGGGAAAAACTCTCAATTATAGGATTTTTTATTGATAACATGAATGGAAAAAAAAATTAGAAATCAACTACAAACCAATCTAGCCATTTAATTTTATATTCTTAATATATACAAATAAAAATAATAGCCAAAATGGCAAAGGGGCGGCTAAAATGTCTTTGAAGAAATATTCTTTTAATTTTCTTTTATAAAATTGAATAATAATAGAACAAGCGACTGAATTTTAGATTAAGCAGCCAAAAATCCTTCCCCTGGTTGTCTAAGTTTTATATATTTATAATAATTCATTTTATTCATTTATTTATTTTATTTTATTTATTTTGAAAAAGAAACAATGTATAAAATTTGGTATAATTTGGACTGTTAGATTTTTTTTAATATATAGTTTTTTCGGCATCTGAGGTCACATAGACTTTAAACAATTATAAAGATATTTTAATAACGAAACGTATTATTCAGGCATATATATTTACATCAATTGATATCCAAATGATTTAGAGAAATTGTCCAGAATCTGAACCAACACTCCTTCGCTTTCAAGGTTATCACTATTTGACAATATCAATATTTTTAACCTCTTGGCTACAAGAGGGGGGAGGGAGGGTGTTAAGTTTTGGAATTCTGTACATACCATCGGTGTTCAAACTGAATTCATCTAAAGGTTACCAAGTGTTACCACGAATTGTTGCTTATATTCCTTTGTACTAATAATTTTGGTATTTCACAAATTCAAAAAATTAAAGTTAATAGAATTGATCACAAAGAGATATAATTAAATAACAATAATTTGTTTTTTGACAAGAATGGGTTCCATGAAATATATATTAACACTCACATAGATGTTTCGTGAATATACTATTAAAATGTCCAAATAATAGGTATTATTGATATTAGTGTATATATATATACTGTACATACATGTACATTTCATTTTTATATTATATCTAGATTTATCTAAAATCCAAGATCTTTTATTTCTTTTTTCTCTTCAATTCTTGACTTGGCCACTTAAATCTCTAAATAATTCGCCAAGCAAATATATGTTTTATGGCTTATCTTTTATAATATTAGGCATATTTATGATGAGATGGTGGCGTTCTAAATTCCCTAGAATGCAACATCCCTAAGGAAAGGAGTAGTAAGTCGATCCTCTCCTCCAGGGCATCGTTCTGATTGTATCACATTCCCCATGGGAAGGACGCTGAGGGGAAGAGGTGCCTTTGGGTTACTTTAAGCCAGAACAAGCCGATATTTTCAACTTGGAAAACCAAGATACTGAAATCCTAGGATATGAGCTACCAGATGCGGAGACCTAGGCTTAATGCCGGGCAACAACATAAAAATTTGACATTTCTTATCTTTCCGTATAAATAATAGCCCCACTCGACTGTAAAAACAATCTCTTTTTGATTTTAATTACGATAAATACCATTAAATTTGATATAATGGTTCTAATTTAAAATTTTTTTTTATTATAATAAAAGAAGGAATGATTTATTTTAAATTCATTATTCATAAAAAATAATATTAGAAAATAAAGTTTCATTTTTTTTTTTTATTAGTTAATTTTAACTAGAAATCGTTTTTATTTGATCAACGAGTGTAATTTATTTGGAATCACTCACTTATGAAATATATTTTATCTGTATAGAAGAGTAAAATGAAAATTCTAAACGATTAATGGATTTGAATCGATGATCAAATCTAATTGACTATTTCATCTTTTTTATATTTTTAAAAATAATACCCCATTAAAATAAATTTGAATTAAATGATATCCATGATTCAACGCTATTTTTTCAGCCCTTAGATATTTTTGCATTTTAAAAGCGATTTTATAAGATGGTTCCCATGCACTGAACGATACAATTTATTTAAATAAATATGTATGGATAAAGTTTATCGTATTATCTATATATAGCTTAGTTGGAGAAAGAAAAAAAAAAAAAACAAAAGCCATTCATTTATGATATTAATAAGGCAACAAACTAAATCAAATGAAACTCTTTATGAAAGACTAAAATAAAATTTTTATTTGAGATGTGAAAAAGGAAATAGAATTCAAATTATTTATAAAAGGAAAAATGAATTATTAAGTCTTCTATAATATAGAAAATAGACCAAAAATAACCTCTAACCCATTTCATTTATAATTTAAAATAAATTCTAACTTTTAAATAAAATAAAAATTTTTTTCACAATGATTCAAATTTTATTTTTAAAAATGTTCATGGCAATTTAAAAATTAATAAAATTAACCAGAATAGTGAAGGAAGAATAGCCAAGGGGTGAGCAGGTCGTCTCGATTTAGCAATTCATTTGACAAATGTTTTTTATATTACGGTATTTTTCCCTAAAATAGGTCAAACGCTTAATATTTTTAAGATTGTTGTGACAGTAATTTGACGATCCTTCTTTTCTTAGTTAAGCAGATACTTGAACCCAAAAATATTTTTTTTTTTTTAATATTTCGGCGCCTGAGGCCATATCTAACTATTATTATTAAATGAGGAATTTTTGTAGGTTTTTTGTGTTTATGTATGTAAATATTTTGGTATATTTACTATTTCACACGTGAGGAAACAATTGCGCTAGGTCTCATCTTAGAAAAAATATAATATATTTAAGATGTCATTTTTTGGTAGAATCTCTTTAGGAATGGCACAATTTAGTTAGTATCTGTGCCATTTACACTACATCAGTAAAACCCAAACAATTTTGGGGTGGATAAGAGTTAATCCTTCAAAGTGTATCTAATAAATGTTTTATAAATTTTAATCAAAATTGTTTAAGCGAATTTTGAGAAAACCGAAAAAGAATTAAAAAAGTACCCGTTGGTTAATTTTCTTCAAAAAAATAAAATTTCAGCCTCAAATGTTTTTTCGTTTTTGAGAAATCTTATTCACACATGCACAGACACACACACACAGAGATAGACCATTTTCTGATTCATTTTTTTATACTCAGAAGACCTCAAAACGACATATTTTGACACGATTTTTTTTTGAGATCGCATTACTTTCTATCTATATATTAATTATAATAAATATATAGGTAAGAGAAAATAAAAAAAAGAAAAATACAAATTCTGTTGAATATAAAGATAGCCTTTATCAATCCGAATTATTATAAATAAGCAAATGTTTGAAACTTTTTATTAAATTAAAAATAAACTTAAACATAATTCAAATATAGAGGAAAACTTTTTATGGAATCAAACAAACCTATTTTTTTTAATTAAAACTGAAATTTTTTTCTTTATAAAATATTGATAGATAAACAATAGTTAAATTTATATTCAGAAGTTAAATAAAGAAAGTTTTCAATTTTATTTAGCTGTAAGATAAATAATAATTAAAAATTTATAGTGTATTTAGAGGGAGACTGAACCAAAATATAATGTTAAGTTTATTTTAGAGTATGGAAACTTGTTTTTTCACAAGTGTTTACTTTCTATTAGGAATATTTGTTGCCTTACTATCAGAAAATGGGGTAAAAATTTTTAGTCTTCGGCATCTATATATATATATATAGACTTTTCAACGATACATGTATAAATTTATTACGATAGAAAACACAGCCATTTAGCTTGAATATTTGGTACTATCATATGGTAGCTTCTTTTTTTTAGTATTAACAATATTATTTTAATATTCAAACTTAATAATCAATATTATTTATCCACGGTGACAACAGAATAACTTGTAACTGCAAATATCAAAAGTTGGGTCTGGAAATTTATTTTCTTTATAAGCCTATATCTTGAAAACTTAATAAGTGATTTAAAAAATAAAAAAATAGTTTTGAACATATATTTTGCTTATCTACCCATAGCTCGCGGAAGTACCTCGAACTGAAACACAGTGTATAATCATAGTATATATTTTACACCACCCCCTTCCCACTTAGACTACGCCTAGGACAACAAGTCGATGGCCACACATTTTTAAGATAAAAAGTAGATCTTATGTACACAAAAGTTGGCCACCCCTGGTATATAAGTACACAAGAGGGAATTTTTTTTAGTCTTTTCGGAATCTTGGGTCATATAGGCTCTAACGATACATTAATATGGATATTACGATATACATTATCCAGACATATTTATTTACAACAATTATAACAAATAATTTAAATATCGGATAGCATGGGATTCGAACCCACGTCCCCTGGCTTTGAAGGTTGCCAATAATGATAATGGAATGGAATTAGTGGACCTACCAATTATATCATACCTTGGCAATATTTATTTATTAAAAAATAAATCTTGTTTATCATTCATTATAAATAAAATCAATTTATCCAAAATCGTTAGAGTAATTTATAAGAAAGTTTGCAAAAAACCTAGAAACATAGGATAAGAGTAAAGTGGGTCGCAAACAATTCTGGGATGGATATAAATGAATTCATTTTAAATATTATTTAAAAAATAATTGATATATGAAATGTAATCAAAATTTTTAGAATTTAAGAAAATCGAACTTTTTGGGTGGTTTTAATGAAAACATTGCTGTTATATGCGATATGGCTTAAATTTAATGTAAATTTGGCTCTCGAAGATATTTTGTATATAGACACATAATCAAATTATTTACCAATTTTTTTTTCGACTCGGCGACTTTAAAACATGTATTTTCGTTCAAAATTTTATTTGGGTCCGGGGTGCCTCCCTCCTCCCCCCAAAACAAAAACGCTTTCTACGCTTCTCCCATCATCAAATTTTTTCTTATCACAATAGTTTCCCTATACTAAATTTTACATATATGGGTAAGAGAAAGTAAAATGTGGATATATAAAATAGGCAAGATTCGTCACTCAATATGTCGGGCCCTAACATTTAAATGAAAAAATAAATTCAAACACGTGAAGGATTATTTTATTATATACATTTTGTATTTGTTGGGATTTAGAGTTTACCTCGTTTAAATATTTAATTATCGTGTTATTCAAATGCTAATTTCCAAAAGTTAGCCATAAAAACATAAATATTATTAAAATATTTTTTTAAAAGAGAGAGTAGACTTTAGCTGAAGAGTATTAATTTTAAGAAACTGTCAAATAAATGTAACAGAAATGTGATTTTGTACATTCTTTCCAATTCGATTTGATCGGGGGAAACCATGTGGAAAGTAGAGGGGAGGGTTTTGGCTGGCTTATTATTAGAAGTGGCAAAGTGGCAAGTTTGGTCCTTTGACCGACCACCACAGTGCCAGGTAAACTTGGTTTCCTTCTCTGGCAGCCAATGACAAGTACCTTGGCCAACAAGAAGTTTGTTCCTTAAGTAGAAGTTAGAAGGCGAGAGTTGGTCAGATCTCATCAACCCTCAGTCTCTCTCTCTCCCTCACCCCTGAGTCTCTCAATTCACTATCGAAACAGGAGCATTGTCCTCGTTGGGAAGCCAATCGGAACATTTTCAAGGTTTCCTTCCATTCAGACAGAGAAAGAGAGATGCCATTTCGATGTAGTTTGCAAAATCGTCGCCACTTTTACGACTGAACGCCTACGTGCGCCGGGACGTCGTTCTTTACATTAAAACTGATTAATTTCTGGCCGAAATGTAATTTCACTTGGGACTTCTCTCTATTATCTCTTCAAAGCACACACTCCTTTCATTCATATTATCTACAGGTTGTTTGCAAATTATATTATACCATCTAAAGTTAAAACAAGCATTTACATACTACATACGTTATTTTATTTTCATTTCACAAATTAAATTTTAAATTTTAAATTAAAATTTTGGATTTAAATATTTAATCTTTATATAAAGTTAGGTTAATTTTTTTGAAAAATTAATACCGGATGATTAAGTATCGACTCCAGAATTAAAGACAAAGAGAAAATAATTACATCAGCATTTTATAAAGTAATTAATAATTAAAAATATAATAAAATACCGTTATTCTTTTAATTAAACTAAAAAAAGAATCTATGAGATTTGAGATCTTTCTAATATTTCGTGTTCTTAGAAATTTATCATTTTTACTTTTTCTTACTTATAAATGAAATATTATATTTTAGATTTCAACCCAAATACCCGAAAATGCCTCAAAATAGTTTGTATTTGTGTCTATCTGCCTATGAACAAAATACCTCAACAGCAAAAAAATTCTCGAAACTCAAACTTGATTTGAATTTTTTTTATGCTTAAGCTAGTCTCCTCCGTCACCTCAAAGCTTCTAAATAAAATCGGCCACAGGGTACTTTACTTTTTTATTTTTTATTTTTTCGATTTTTTTCAAAATTCGTTCTAACAATTTTGATTAAAATTCATAAAAATTTATTTATTAGATAATCTTTGAAATCTATTAACCTTTAACTCTCCCAAAAATGTTTTGGGAAAACTTAACTCATATACGTTGTTGGGTTTTTTATTTTCTCTTAAACCTCTCTAACAATATTGATTAATGGCTCTACATTATTAATTGTGTATTAAGAGTTGAATTGGAGAAAGGCTACCTAGGAGGCCCGACGAAAAAAAATCTGATGTGACAGTACATCACTCAACTTTCAAATCACTCAACTTTCAACTTCGGTAGGATATGCGTTTATGCCCACCAGATTTTTATCAAATGGATATTAAGAATATGCCTTTCTTTAAAATCATTACTACCCTTATCTTCAAAAAGTGTTTATGAGCCAAATCCAATATCATTAAGAACATTTATTATTTTCTAAAACGTATATTATTATTTCACCTAAGAAAATCCATTTTCAATTGCTCTCGAATTGAAACTTGAAATTGATAAAAGTTTTCCTTTGAGCAAATCCCCTATAGTAAGAGTTAGAGTCTAAACTCTATCCAGCATTTGAATCTCTGGGTTTAATGGTCAAAGTAAGATCCTTTTGCATAGAAATAGTTAATAGTGTTTTTAATAGTTTTTATTTTTCTTCCTCATTATTTCAGCTCTGTCATGAACGTGTACTCAAGGGATTAAGGATGCGAGCAAGAGTAGGCGGTACCCAAAGGAGGCATATCACCTGTCTATCCTTTTCTTTCTTTGCAATTTTTCCATATCCAAAAGAAAACATCAAATGAGAAAAGAAACAAATCATCAATTAATAGAGAAGCAAGTTTTTTAGGGGGATGGAGCAAATGAATTTTTTTTTTGTCTATGGAGTAAGAGTGGGAATTTAGCGCAATTTCTTAGAACGAGATTTAATAATTTTCTTTTTTTTTATTTCAAAATTTTCTTTATATTTTTGAAATGTATAAGAGAGTCTCTAAAAATGCCAATATCGCCCACTTCTCCAATAGCTAACTGGTCCAATAGCCAACTGATCATAAGAAATATTTTTGTAAAATGTACTTTTCCGAGATATATGCAACAAATTACTATTTAACAAATTTCCATTTTTTACTCAGGCAGTGTAAAGAATAATATTCTTGGACTTATATGTGGCGAATTTTCGTTTTCTTTTCCAGGAGTGGGTCATCACTAAAAGTGGGCGATTTGTTCAAAATTCAGAATCAAAAGCTTAACTGCTTAATCCCTTGGGCTTTTTTACAGCTCCCCGAGTGATGTTAAAAAATTTGAATACATTTTTGATATATATTTTGCAATATTAATTTAAATATTATTTCAAAAAACAAAAAACTAGCCACAACGCCTCAAAGACATTATGTTGTTTGCACTTTAAGAACCTCTGAGTTTATCTATTCCTTAGTAAAAGGAGTACAGATAGAAATCCATGTTTGTTAAATTTCTTCAAGAAAAATGGCCATGAGAAATCTGGTAACGTAAATATTTGCTTTAATAATTAATGTGGTGACGTAAACGAACCTCTTAAGTCTTTTTTTTTTTATTTAAGGGATAAAACATAAAAATCTAATCTTGGCGATAAAAATGATACAAAGAAGAATAATTTTTTAATTTTCATGTCTTTCCAACTTTACTATCTTTATTTAAAATTGATTGAATTTCTAAGAAGACAATCTAACTTATGATACGTCGACTTGAAGTTAACTAAGTAAAAAGATAAAAGCCTGAGTTAGTTTTCTTTTATATTCTAGTTATTGAAATAGCAAGCAAAAATATTCATATTAAAAATTAAACTATTTTTTTAATACTTTTATATATCTATTATTTAAAGATTCTCCGATATAAATTTGAAATATTCGAGAATATATTTTAAAAAATATATATATTGTATATATATATGAAAGCAGAGATTTCCTTCCTTCTACGAATAGTACGTACTAACAACCGGATTCGAATCAAAGCAAAGTCGCCCCAGGCGGAATATAAATGAGTATATAAATATATCTATATAGCACCTGCAATCCGAGAGGCCTTTTATGTTGAGGTGTTACAGAGTGAGAGCTCGAAAAGAATTTTTTTTATTCAAACCGATATTAATATAGAAATCATTATCCTCGAAGATTTTATTTTTTATATCACATAACAAATCAATGTTATATTTTTTCGTTGATTAAACTTGGAAAAAACAAAAGATGATATTAAAGAAACTTTTTTATGACGAGGGATAATTAATAATGAAAAATTTTAAAATATATTTTGTAAATGATCATATTTCTTATTTTTTAAATCACAGGGAGTCTCTTTGTTGCTTCGATAAAAAGAAAATGAAGCCCGGGAGCAACCAAAATAGTGTATAAGTAAAAAGTTGATTTATTTTCTAAAATTCACTCAGTTAAGCAGAACCTAAAAAGAGGCTTCCCTTTGCACATGGGTAGAATAAGAATTTTGAATTATTTTAACAAAAAATTTTACTTTTTGATATAATTATTATTATTTAATTAAAACAAGGTTTTTTCTTCTATTTGAAGTTAACTTGATTTGATGCTTTTTTTGTTTTATTTTGGCCTTATTTAATTTACTTCAAAGACATTCTTAATTATTTTATGTTCTTGCATTTTAAGTGCTTTCCTTATAAAATCTTGTAGAAATAAGTACCACATTCCATTCCTTTCCAAATAACGTTGAATAAACTCAATCTTTTACTCTTTTTAAAGGGAATTCTTAGTAAATATGCACAGTTTGTTTTTGTGTATTTATTTGGAAATAAACAAATTTTTAAAGTTAATATTTTTAAACTTTAATAAAGAATTTTATTTTATATGCGGATTACAATTAAGTACAACTATTTTTCTTGGAAGTTAATATACCCCATTATGTGAATTGAATAGTTATAATAAAATTTCAGCTCCGAAATAATATTCAGTTATTTAATCCAGATATTTATTTTTATTGATCTTCTGTTTAGGTTGCCGACCCCTCAAATAGCTGGTTTATATTTTAGTCATTACTTTCTTAATTGTTGCTCAGTTCCTTTTTATTAAATGGAAGATGATAGAATAGGTTTTAAACGAAGAAATTAAATATAGTTTCTGCCCCTACCTTCCTAATTTAAGTCATTGGTTCCCTTCTTACTGACCAATAAAATTTATTCAATTTTATTGACTACCAAAATAAATATAATCAAATAACCGGCAAAGTAAATAAATAAAGAAATTATTTCAGTCTAAATGGCTTAAATGCCGAAAGTCAAAAAAATGAACGGA
Source organism: Anisolabis maritima (assembly GCA_010014785.2). Classification (NCBI taxonomy): domain Eukaryota; kingdom Metazoa; phylum Arthropoda; class Insecta; order Dermaptera; family Anisolabididae; genus Anisolabis; species Anisolabis maritima. Next base: position 3,829 of record JAAAKE020119173.1, on the reverse strand, counting down.
AAAATTTTTCATAGGTTCTGCTAAATTCTCTTTTAATATGCCGAAATTTATTATGGAAATACATCAGAATTTGATTCTAAAAGAAAAAACATACAATGGAAATAATTTTTTTAAATTATTTAATTTTATTGGCTTATACTGTGTCGCCCGGAAATTGATACTAATAGAACATCTTAAATTTGTCATCTTCCAGGAAAATAAACTTTTGCAAACTCAGAGTTTTGATAAATAGCTATCAATTCTAAAGATGAGGCCCAGTTTTTAATTTGCATTCAATGGATAATAATAGGTTCATCAATCGGGATTCCAGTTTATTTACTCAAGGGGCTTTCATACTAGACAAATATACAATGTCTAAAATGTGCTCTATTGCCACTCGTGAATTTATTTTATTCTTTATATTCAATTCTTCCTCCAATATAATTCATTAAGTTTTCAAAAAATTTCGGGAGATTAAATTTTAAAATTTTAATTTTTCTTTGTAATTTCATTATGAGAAAAACAAAAATTACAATCTAAAGTACTTAATATTCTCAAAGATAGTTTTATTATGAATGTATTTAAAAGAAAAAGAAAAGCTTATTCCAACTTCGGAATTTTTTAAAGACGAGTGGGCTCTGATTTTGACAACTCCAAATTTTTTTAAATTTAAATTCCCTACTCCCGCCCTTCAAAGATATTCAAAACTAATCTAAAAAGTTTATGTTTGTAATCGCTTATTGTCCCTTCAAGTTTATCTTATCAAATGTAATTGACAGATTTATATTAAATGAATCTCCTTAAGGGCTCTTGATATTTTTTGCACCCGATTTCTTAATTAAAGTCTCAAGAGCAAAGGCGCTAAATGTGATCAGGCTTATCTCAGTGTTGAAGAATTTAAATATTTTTTTTTTTTTCAATAAACTTGATTAAGAAATTATACTACAAAAAACTAATAAATATTATTTTATCTTTAATTACAATTTTTAGAAATTTTATGTAATAGAAAATAAGATTTTGTAAATTTTTTTTACTATTTCCTATCCATATACTTACCTGTATGATAAAAGATTTGTTTCAAAATTCACAGTACAAGCGTTCGATTCTCATCTTATATAATAAAAATTCATTTACATATTTTGACCATTTAATTAAAAAAATAAATAGAGTTGATGTAAATCATTTTCCATAAGAGAATATGCCTAAATGCAAATCAGGAATATTAAACCTCAACAGCCTTATAGAGCCATCTAAAAATCTTGAAGAGGTGCTTACAAATTAGAGTTTTTAAGTTACAACATCCACGGAAGTAAAATGTAGGTTCGACTCCCACAAGTGGCACATTTTTTCAATTTACGAGTTTAAGGTAAAAAAACTTTATGGTCGTGAAATTAATATTATATATTAGTAAAAGAGGAAAGCTGATGGCTCAGAGCATAAGAAAAAATGGGGCCTTAGATCGGGTAATTTTTGGTTACCATCCAAACGCGAACCCCAAATGAATTATTTAAAATAAATTCTCATGTATAAAAAATATTTATTTCATAACTATAGACATACACACCTAAATGATTTGTTAATTTTCAATAATATTATATGAAAAAAATGAAATTTTAGCTAAATAAATTGAAAAAATAATTTTTTGACCGAAATTTCCTTATCATTTATGTTTTTTTCTTTTTTTACATTTGGCCTTTTTTTGTAATTAGGCTCAAAGGAAAGCTACGGCTAGTAAATATATATTTTGATTTGATCACTTTAATGTAATGAATCCATTTTTTTTTTAGATCATGTTAAAAAAAAATCAAAATAAGTAAGTGTAAATAAAGCAAACAGGATGTGAGAAAGAAGGCGCGAAAAAAGAATTTAAGGAAAAAAAGAAATTAGTAGCTGACAATAAAGAACGTCAATAGAAATAAAAGACGGCGAGGCCGAAAAGTAAAAAGGGTGGCGCTTTGGGGTGGTTGATTGAAAAGGATCAAAGCCTCAAAAAAAAAGTTAGAAGAGGGTGGGTGTTTCCAAGACGAGTGTCACGAGGGGTCGAAGGGTCCATCGATCCACCTTTTCACAAGGGCATTAATTAACTTTCAATTCTACATTTTCTCATTAAAACTTTTCCATTTGCTTGGGACCTAGGTACCTATTCTATGCTGTTCCTACGTTAATTAAGCGCACGATGCATTCATTCAATGTGCATTCTATTCCCTTTGCCTCCTTTTTCTAAATCGGTTTTGTCTTTGAGTAATTATTATAAGTCTAGTGTTGTGTTTATTTTTTATCTCATATTCATAAGGAACTTTATAGTTATACTCGTCCGTATTTACAATTCTATAGAATGTTTTAAAAAATGAATTTAAAAAAATAGTAATATTTCTGAATCAATGTATGATATGTTGCGTATTCACTAGATTCATGGACATATGCCGACACAAGATAAAAATGCACTCGATATGTTTGTTTGTGTTAGAACCGTAAATTTGCCAAATCGTGTTTATGATGTTGGCAACTGAATAGGAGAGGTTGGGGCAGTATTTGGGCAATTATTTACCCGTTGATGTCGGCCGGAAATGAATATGTATTGATAATTAGAATAAAATCACTTGAAAAAACAGAACAAGTTTGTTAAATATTTTAATAACATGACTTTTATTTTAATTTTTATATATTTAATAAAATGAATTAGAAATTCTTCAGAATTGTAAATGTATTCCAAATTTACACATAAAACCTTAATATCATATTCACAATGGTTTTTATAAAACTTTTTTTTATTTAATAACAAAGTAGGAAATTTGTAGGAAATCTTCACTCAAAATTTTGATAATTATATATAATCAAAAATAAACGTATAATCAAAAATAAACAAAAATCAAACGAGAGCTGCGAGATTCCAAAATTAAATTAAACAGATCAGTAACAATTAATTTTCAATGAGATGGGAACAATTTTCCCTAAATATTAGAAAATATCTATTTCGTTATTTAACTTAACATCGCCAATTAATTTGGTTTTTGATTAAATATGATTATAAAAATTTTGAGCAAATGTTTGCTACTTTTTATTAGAGAGGTAAATGTTTCATTAAAACTAGTTTTTTTTTTTTTTTTTTTTTGTTATCTCGACCTGAATGCCAGTCCTCAATGTAATGAGAGCCTGAGCCATAACTTCCCCTAGAAAAAGTAAGATAACATTTTGGTCCCAAGAAAGGGAAAAAAATTCTGTAAATAAAAGACAAATTAAAAGCGGGTAGAGAATATTTTCCTTATCATAACCGTAAGCTGGTCCTTTTTATTTTTTAATTTCGTCCCTTAGATAAAAATCATGAAGCTGTTTTTTTGTCTATTACTGGGAAGAGATAAATTGCCAAATTTTTATCCAGAAGAATGAAAAAAAAAAAAAAAAAAAAAAAAAAAAAACTATGTAATATTTTATGGTAAACTAGTTTCAAATCTGAATTGTGTAAAAATCCAAATTCTCCGTTTTAATTCAGCTAATCGCCTATATAATTATATATAGCCAATATAATTTCTATAATAAATTTTTTTAAGCAATCCAAAGCTAGTTTTTTTTAAACCTTCAGCATCTGAGCCCATATAGATTTTAAACAATTTTAATTATTATCAATATATTAATTATAAATATACAATATTATTCAGGCATATTTATTTATTTATACCAAATGCTTTCCAATTGATAAAATTCATCGGACCGCCTGGGGAATCCAAACATTTGACTTTTAAGTTCATCACTATTGACAATGTCTATCCGCTCGGCCAAGGGGAGGGGGCATAAGCTAGTAAGTCGAGTTCTACTTTTGAACCCGGAGTTCATAGCGACTCAGATTCAAACC
>JAAAKE020119151.1:0-15656 GCA_010014785.2 Anisolabis maritima | reverse complement strand
AAATTTTAACCGAGGTCTCTGATTTGGATATAATGTATATACACAACATTTGTCTCATCTCCATTAAATTGTATCGTTGGAGTCATTACAATTTTTAGAAAAAAGGTTCAAGTTTTCAAGGTACCACTTCCGGTTGCCGGAAATAGCCTAAAAGTTGATATAGTTCTCTCTAAGGCATGTATGTAAAATATGGTTGATCTGTATTAAAGCGTGCTTGTGTTATCGTGTTAGCGAACTGACACTCAGACAATTCAAAAAATTTTCGGGCCCAAGAACAATCAAAATCTCGAGATCGAATTTTTGGACGATTACAATACTTTCTTTATACTCTATAAAAGAAAAAGTATGGGACTCATTTGAAAAATCATTTCCTTTTCCCCTCCCCTATCCCATCCATACGACCTGGATTTATTCTGCTCTGGGCGCCATTTTAAAGGAGTGTATCCCCTAAATCCCCAAATGGGCTAAATTAAAGTAGAAATTAAAAAAAAAAAAAAAAGATTATCAAACACTCGAAGGAAACTGCTAAATGTTAAAAATAAAGATAATGGGAAAGATTAACTATATTTATTTATAGACTTACTTTATTATATAAAAGACAATCTGTCTAGACTAGAATCAGAATCCACTGAATGGATTTTCGTGGAGTAGTTTCCAATGAGTAAAGAATTTTCCGGGATTGATTTTAGGTTATGAATAATTTAGATTAAGGGTAACGAGCCCACTTTTAGTAAGAAACTGAATATCTACGAGATTTGTAGGCGAATAAAATGAGCAGATCAGGGTGGAGGTTATAATTCCCCTTTTTGGAGTGTGGGAAGCATAATTTCGTGGGGACGTGTAAATTTGATTGGATTTTTGAGATAAGGCCTCGCCTGAAAAATAACATTTACCCCTTAGCAGGGTACGGAGTCTGCCGAAATTAAAAAAAAAAATTTGCATCCAATATTCTCGGATCATGATCGTTAAACATTGTGGAATTAACACCTGAGAGATAAATATTTATTAGGATATGAAGGATTCGCAGGTGCAGAGAGTATCAGCCAAGAATATTTTAAATATTTGTTGTCTCGATAGCGCCACCGTCAGAGACCCCACTTAGGGTCAAAAGATTAATATTGAGATAAGAAGAAAAAAACAAATGAAATTTAAACCCCTCTTAGAAAAAAAGATTTTTTATTTATAGAGTTTTTATGTTTTTCTGATAAGGTTTAAAGGTCAGGTCCTAACACCAAAAAAATTGACAATAGAAACTAAATAAAACCAGTCAGATTGGTAACAATCGAAATATGTGTATTAGCTTCAATCATACTTGTCAGGACGTGGTTAGTCTTAGGGATGTCTTGGGTGGATTCCCGTTTCCTTCAGCCGCAGGAAGCATCACTGATAGAGTTGGATAAATATTTGCCGTAAGATGGATTCGAATCTGAGTTAATCGCCTACACATACTTAATTGCACGCCTAGCTGCTTCTAATGCATGGAAGGGGGGGGGGGGGTTATAATTAATTATGAAACATAAGTTATTCATTTTACAATGAAAATATTGTTGCCAACGAAACAAGAAAGGTGATGATGATTCTCTCTCTGTCTGGATGCGATAAGGGAAATAATATTGATATTCTTTGATCCTTAACTTTATCGAATAGATGTATAATGAAAAACAGCAAACATGAGAAGTTTTCTAGTGGTCGGTGAGGAAATGCGATGAATTATAGGTCGTTTTATATTTTTTTTTTTTTTTTACTCCCTCACCTCTATAAAAAGATCAAAATAGTTCAAAATTTGTTTTTATGCTGTAAACGCTTGACGCTCAGACGCACGCTTTATAACTTTTGTTCGTCACGTGGATTTAAATAATATTCTGTTGGGATGGAGCTTTGAAATTTATGTATACAACTCACATACTCTCGACTCTGATTCAAATTATGCCCATAGATAGAAAAAGGATTGAATAGAGAAAATACAGGGAGTCCAGGAGGCGAAAGGCGGGATGGGTAGCTAGTATGAATTAAAAAAAAAAAAACGAGAATTTATAGCCGTCAGCAAAGTTTAATTTTTCGCAAACCGAGACCTCTAGCAATTATAAAATTCACAAGTTTTAATTCTTAATGCCTAAAGGATTGCTTTGCTCAATAGACACACTGGCGCCAGTAAAAAAACATGTAACACACTCTCTGGCATCTTTCTGGCTACTTTCTATTGCCTGTATGGTCATGTAAGAAGCTCTCAACCTTTTTATACCCAAGTGGCCCACTAACATATCATTTTTATAGTTGTATTTATTTTTCCAAATAAGTATTTACTATAAATAGTTTTCCTACTATTTCTACAACTACTGATAAATTTGAGGCAAATATAACTATTTTAATTTTTATTATTTATTTAGAAATTTCTTTAAACGTAATAAGAAAAAATAAATATTAATTTTTTAATAGCTAATATCTGACACACGAGTTCAGTATTTTTTTTTTTTTTTTATTTAGTATGGATAAATATAAAAGATGACTTAAATATAGCATTTTGAATAAAATTGCATTATCCCTTTTTTATTTATAAACTCGCAGGGATCCCTGGATTAAATTTTTTCACTCTGATCTGATGTTAGCATTACTTTATGCTAAATATTTTTCGAGACCTATCCAGGTTTAGTTTATTTAACATTTAAGTATATATTTGCTGGCGGATCAAGTGACCATCTGGTCCCCGGGATTCTAAAGTCCGGTGGTCTGGAGGCTGGAGATCCTGGGACCAGATTGTCACTTGATCCGCCAGCAAATATATACTTACTAAAAATGTTAAATAAACTAAACCTGAAGAGATCTCAAAAAATATTTAGCACAAAGCATTGTTAACATCAACAGGAACACAAAATTCCGAGGGAGACGTAAAAAAAAATTTAATCCAGAAAACCCTGCGACTTTACAAATAAAAATTTCAATTAAAAAAGGGATAATGTAGCCTTAAGAGAAGATTGGTAAAAATAATTAAAAGAAAAAAATGAAATATGTATTTATTTTATTTTATTTTTTTTTATAAGCATTATTATTCTTTGAATTTAGAATTTTTTAAGAAATGAATGAATTCGTCTAGAAGATAAAAATAGTTTATTTTTTTTTATTGTTCTCAAATTAACAAATCTACCTGAAGAAGAAATAGCTGCCCTTTTTCCCTTGGGCATTTTTTTCTTCTCCCTTTTTGGGAATTCAAAAAAAAAAAACATTCTTAATTGAAGAGCTTTTAAAATTAAGGATTAAAAAAAAGCAGTCTATTTGTAACGAATGAACGCTGAAAACATTTTTTGAGAATTTAACCTGAATTTGATAAGAGTAATATATATACTCCCCAAATGGAATAATTAAAAGCGGATTTTAGATTTTATTTACACTTGCCCTTCGGAGAGGGTGGGGGTTCACTTTTTAACTCAATTTCCAGTTATTATTTATTATACCTATAACCTATAATACCCCCCCCCCCTCTGTATTTTCCATTTGGGAAGTACAATGTAAATTTTATTAAGATCCACTAAAAAACAAAGCATTCTAATATCTTCCTAGACGGCGGTGGAGGCTGCACCCACACGAGATGGCATCCTCCAGAACATCTGAAATCTTTCTTTATTCTCTCTTTACTCTGGTCAAAAGAAAGAAGCGCTTTAAATGGAAAGCCTGCACATGGAACAGTTTGAAAATGTAATTTTTGGCCATAATTCAGTTAAGAGTTGCGCTTCTTATTTAGAGCTTTTGAATATATGACGTTTTATTTTAAATAAATGTTTGTTGAGTGTAGGTCTTAAGGGCGCGGCGCACACCTGAAATGTTGTCCAAAAATTTAACTATTTTATTTTTCTTCTGGATTCTCTATTCTTTTTCGTCCCCTACACTTGATAGATCATCATCACTTGTTTCCATCCTTCTATATATTTTATTCAAAAAATTAAAAATATTTTTTTTATATAATAAAAACATATTCCTTGTGTCTGGGAGCAAAGATTCTTCCAAGACAGCTTTTTTAAAGTTTTTATCTTTGGTCTTTATCTTGCAAATTACATCGATGTAAAGAGAGATGTAAAGATCTATTTATTTATTGATTTAGACCCACACGAATTTGGACAAATGCGCAGAATAGGAGAAACAAGAAATACAAAAAGTGACCTCATTTACTAAGTCCCCAGCCCAGTTCTTCTATTAATCCCGTTTGGGGATATGTTTTTTTGACTCTGTGTACTGATCTTAACTCTTCATTTCTGGACTCCTGAATTTGGAAGTTTATATATAATATCCCCTCAAAAATAATTGGACGGGCTGTATTTTTTGTTTCGTCTTAATGGATAATTAAAAGATCTACATTATAATCAATTAATATCATAATAGGTAAGACATTATAAAATTTGATGATTTTCATCTAGGGGTCGCCTAATTATTCAAAGATACACTCCATTGTCCATTTATCTTTGAAAGGGATAGCAGATGTTATTTATACAGTATACATATCTTAGTGGCGTAAATACGAGGTGGGAGGGGGGATGTGTAGATGGATCCCCCGTTATCTAAAGAAAAAAAAATCCTACAATATATATTATCAAAAAAAGTTGGAATTTTTCTTTCAATTGTTTTTTACATTAATTTTTTTTTAAATAAAAAAACTTTTGTTTTATTTCATTATCTTATCCTAACTTAATGTTTTTTCATTCTAACTCTAATTTTTAATTTAAATAAATATGGATGTTGTCAAAATGGCCTTCAACGCCTCTGATATGATTATATATATATCACCTTATCGTTACTAGTAACTAAGACTTGATATCTTTTTTTAATAAAATTTCATTCGGTGGAGTAATAAAAAGTGTGGAGGGCAAGAACCTACCCTAGGCAACTGCCTATGCGGCTTACAAGGTGAAAAAATTGGCCAATTTTCGCGTTTGGACACGACACTTTTATAATTCTACGAGGAAGGAAAATAGGTGTCAAAATGCCCTTCAGAATAATATATTCTTCTTCAAATGTGTAGTTTTCTGGTTTAAATTAGGTGAATGGGAATCAGCCAAGAAAAAATATAAAAAACTTTAGTTATCGACGTTTTGAGCGATCTTCTTCGGGTCAGTCTATTGTCTATTATATCCAATATAACCTCAGTAATTATTTTTTGACAATAGTCTATTCCAAAGAGCGCTCGAAACGTCGATAGCTAAAGTTTTTTTATAGTTCTTTAGTTATTGATTATTATATTTTTTGTTTGGGTCCAATTTTAAGTGCTGAAGAGAGAACGAATAACAGCGATGTTGGGCCATGTAAGTACATAATGATAAGGGGCTCATGAATTTTATTGCCAGGTATCCTTGCATCGGCACTAGGGGAGTGGGAAGAGAATTACACTTCCAGGGTGGATGTACGGAAGATTATTATATATAAAGGTCTTTTGCACACCTATGTTTATTGAATTTTCTGACGAAGTGGGAGGTTTACTATCGAAACGAAGCAAGTAGGTGGTAGAATCGGTTAATTTATATATATAAATATTAATTATAATGAAGTTGAAGAAAATATAAAATATTGTTTCTTTTTTTAATATGCACCATTGACGTTTCATCTTCAGAGTTATAGGGCTATCGGTATAAAAAAAAATAGGCTATATTTTCAGTCATATTCAATGAAACATTGAAAATCTATATAAATTTTAAATAATTGAAATATATTGGTAACATGTGGTTGGTGTGCTTGGACTCATCTTATCGGTGTATCCCTATTAATTATTTAACATTTATATACGTTTTCAATATTTCATTGAATATGACTAAGAGTATCGCCTATTTTTTATACCGATAGCCCTATAGTTCTGAAGATGGCCTTTACCAAGGCCGAAACGTCAGTGGAGAATTATTAAAATAGAAACACTCCACCTTCAGCTATATATTCATATTGTCTAAGTATCAATCAGATGTTTCATCACACAAACCCTTTGTCAGAATTTACCACCATTTGACAACCATTGAAAATGAAATTTCTTTCGATTATAAAAAAAAGAAATGATTGATTGGTTGACAAATGTCAACGACCAGGTGTGGGGGGTTTATTCTTAATTTTTATAGATTGGTCCATGAAAGAGAGACAGAGAGAGAGAGCTGTCAGTGAGTGAGTGAGTGAATGAGGCGAATGGCCTGCCTCGTTGGATGATTGGGCGGCGCCTCCCCCCTGGAGCCCTTTTTTATTTTTTTAATTTTCAAAAAATAAATACATAAATAAAATATGACTTACAGTCTAAATGTTTCTTCTTAGGTCCAATCATCTCCTCGGTTGTCGCTTTGCAGACAGATTTGGCTAATCCTTGACCGGCGATTGAATGTCGTGCGGCCAACAAGCGATCGTTGATCGTTTGCCCGGCCATTTTCACACTCATTATGTCTTTTTTCTTTGACTTATCAACTTTTTATTTATCTGCTCCTTCTCCTGGGCCCCGTCGGGGGCCACCTAAGTGAGAAACTCACGCGAAAAGTTGCTAGCTATTTGACAAACACACAACTTGGCTTAGGAAAACGTGACCGTATTTCATTCACTTGGCTTAGCACTCGACAGTCAGACCATTCTAAAAAATGGCGACCCAACCGGCTCACTCACTGAATGACGTTGGCACCACATTAATCAATTTCTCATTAATATAGCATCGAATTTCTTCTCAAAAATATAAAATAATTCTGTATAAAAAGATAAAATGATTTTTTAATACACGAATTCAACTCAAATCAGTAAATTAAATTTTCCAATGACAGTGAAAAGTGCGCGTCATTTGAAAGTTTATTTATTTATTTCAAGAAAAAATTTTCAAATTTTTTTTTTAATTTTAAAATTAAAATAAAAACAAGAAAAATAAAAGTTATTAATAATTAGAAATAAATTTAAAATTATTTTTAATTTTAATTACATTTTTTTTTTAATGGAGAAAAAAAATTAATTGTTATTTACGTTATTTGTATATTTTTAATTTAAAATAAAAATATTATAAAATTCAATATTTAACTGATCTTTCTAGAAAAAAAAAAGAAAAAATAAATTCCAAGTGACAGCGGAAAAGGCGCGTAATTTTAAATGTAATAAAAGATTTTGTAATAGAGAAATGGGAAATAATATATTTATTTATTTTCTAAATATTAGTCTTATTATTTATTAAAAAAAAATTATAGTTAATTAAATGATATGATTTAAAAATCAGTAACATCAAGAATTATCAACGATATATATCCTACTTGCGAACTTTCACGTACGAACGAACGCAAATTGTGCTTAATGTTTGACTCCCGTTCATTGTCCGGAACAATAAATTTTGTTTTTGGTATGTGGATAAGAAGTTTTGTGTTTGTGGATAAGAAAACATTTATTAACTTGATTGCAGTACAGTATTCATACTTACCTATGTGAATAACAGTAATGTACCCTTGAATGATATTAATAGAAAAATTTAAAATCAAAAAAGAAAATTATATAAGTCACTTTAGAGGGGAATCTGAATAAAATACAACAGTCTTGTTCCTCAGAGCCACCTACCCTTCACCGTTGCTTATCATCACGGATCTTGGTGGCTGTTTCTCTTCTTTCTGGCCAGGCTGCTCGGCTGTGTGAATTGTTGAGAATAACTCGACATTAACTTTTGGAGCCATTATGGTAGTGATGGCAGTTTTCCTGGTCCCCAAATTTCGCCAGTTGAGGTTTCTGAGGCCTGTATTTGTTTTGGGTTCATTTCGGGCCCTCAAATCTGTCCACTCTTAACTACCCAGTTCTGAAAATGAGTCTAAAAGAAGAGTCGAAAAGTGGCGTTAATCACAACAATCATGGACCAACCCGTGAAAATATTATTCTTTATATATATATTCTAAACACTGGCGTATCCAGGCATCATAGGGAGAGGTGAGGGGGTTAATGAAAGTAATTTATATATATATTCGTTGATATACAAGACATAATATCCTATTAATAAACAAGAATGAACGCAAGTAGGAAGCAATCGATATTTAATATTAAAATTCTATTGGCACCGAGAATAAAACCTTTGCCTTTGGATCGAAACTGTGATGACGATCTCGTTTCTAGTTAACTTATCAAATTTTTAGAAGGGGTTTTTTATTAATGCATAACCTGAATAATAGGGTGGCATTATTGTTTGTAGACTAAATGGCCTCAGCAGTCAAAAACTTTTAAAATTGAAAATTTTAATTACCCTCTTTACCTCCCACTCTTGTATACGCCTCTAACTGTATATATATATATAAAGCTACTTAAATGAATGAATGAAAAATAGATAAAATATTATAAAAAATCTTAAACCTGAGTGCGACAATACTCATTGAGAAAACAGATCACTGTATTATACATCCTAACAAAATTTCGTTAAAATTTTTATAAAGCGCTACAAATTCTTTTTAAACATCAAAAGAGAAAGATTTATTTTTCCTGAACAATCTCATTGTCCTGAAGAAGAAATCTGTCGACGTTGACATAACAAAAATGAAGCTTTTTATGATTATTTTCCTACCTAAGGCTGCTATATCATTAACTATTATAAATCATAGAACCTTCAAATTTCTTAAGTGCATCATAATATATCCTATTAATTCTGGATTAATAATATCTATTAATGGATGAAAAAGAACATATTGTTGGAATTTGCAAACTAGGAGGGTGAGTTAATTATACAAGGAATGGGGAAAAGGACCAGCTGCTTTCAGCCCGATGTGATAAAAATATTTGGAAATTAGTGCATTCCACATTTGTATTGTCTTGATTAAAAAAATCTGGAAAGCGGGTGGAAATATGCAGATTAGTCTTTAACTTTCCCACCATAATACATTATACTGTATAATAGTAAGGAGAAAGTATCATAATAATGGAAAATTTAACCCCCCCCCCCCCAATTTTTCTTCCGATTCCAAAAAATCTTAATGTGCTTTATATTAGTTTATATCTCTAGAACTACTCATCGCAAAAGGATGAAGTTTAACAACTTTCTAACCCTAGAAGTGTTTAAGAAGGAATTAAAATTTGAAGCGATACGGTCGAATAAAGGGGCGGTAAAAAAAAAGAACTCCCAATATTTATCGCACGCCACGATTTTCTCAACTAGGATAAATCATATGAAACTCGATAATAATTAAGGCGGCCCTGGATCAATTTTCATAACAATGCATTGAGTGAGAGCGTTAAAAAAAAAAAAAATTGGAAAACTGAAATTTTATTGAAACTCTTTGACTTTTTTTTAACACTCTTTGGCATCTGAGACCATATACACTTTTAAATGATACTCAATATATTTATTAACAATACCTATTATCCAGACATATTTATTTATATCAATTGATTTAAATAAATTTTCATCAGAATCTTTGGGATCCGAACCCACACCCCTTGGCCCTTAAGCTTATCAATGCTGATAATGTCACTATATTTCACCTTTCGGCCACGCCCCCCTCCCCCCCCCCACCCCAAGGTAATTTTTTAAATTTAAAGAAAAGATATTTATTTATCCAAACGACATAACCAAAAAGTCACTATGACATAACTTGTCTAGGATCTTATAATCTTATAATTATTTCCAGGGGATGGGGAGTGCGGGAATGTTTTTTCTTTTCGCCTGCTGCCTTCCCCTGTCACCTGCTGTTCATGTTTTTTTTTAATCAAGACAATAGTCCTCCTAAAAATTACACAGCAATGAGGAAGAAGTGCGTAGCCCTAGATGTTAACACTTCTATAGTTTCGGACTTTTAGTTCAACTGATTAAAAAAAAAAACATGATAATATCTTAAATAATTTAATTTTTTTTAGAAATATAAAAACAATAATACCAAGAATTTTTTGTTTTTTTGGTTTATATATATATATATATATATATATATAAATTTGAACTTGTTAAAGAAGAGGAAGAAGTAGCCATATCTGGAAAAGAAAAAAAAAACATTCTATTACGATTTCTAAAATTGATGAAAAAATGTTGGTAATTTTTAATTTATAAATTAAGATAATAAAGGAGAAAAAATTATATTTTTATTCCATCCTTTAGTAAAGGGGATATTCCGGATGCATCATCGGTTGCGATTTCTTTTCAAATATCATTTGAAGAACACTATCTTGGGTCGCCCGGTAAGTTTCTTAAGGTAAGGAGCTTCATTATATGCTCCTTGGCAGTAGGTCTTGATATTTTTAGTAATTCACGTGTTGTCGGTGTCTTGATCGGTTTTTGATCCAGCTCTGAACTTGTCGAGCAAGCTAAACCATTTTCTCCAAATTTTGCCTTTAAGCATTAAGTGTCTAAAATGGACTTGATTTTCTTCCATCTTCAAATTAATTTATCTCAAACAACGTGCGTTGAATTGTTATCTTTAAGAATATCTACATATAATAATGTTTTCAAGAACTTTGACTGATTCAGACAGCTCCAAACGTTCGGCATCAAATTCCCGGGCGACCCACTATTTAAAAAAAAATATAAGAGGTCTTAATTTAATTCTAAGAAAAAATTATTTTTGCGTGAGTTATTAAAATAAAACAAATGCATATATTTTCTGAAGATGATTGTGATATCATCATTTATTTAAAAGTGAAATACTACGTCACAGTGCGGTGTGACATTCCAAAGAATTAATGGGCCCTTTTTGCCGTAACTGTAACTGCTAAACGATAACGACATATGGTTCAAACTTTTCAAATGATGGAAATTTAAGGTGATAACTCTCAACGAAAGGCATGGAAAATGCTCTAAAGAAGGCATTCCTCTCCAGGTCTTATAAAAATAGAGCCCTTTTGAGATCAGACTGTGGTGTAGTATTTCACAAATCTTTTTTATTTTCACTTTTAAATAAATGATCACATAAGTAATGTATATTTAAATACAGTTCGCTTTTTTCATACCACCCTGAATGTCTTATAAAACTGATTGCATTTCTTGAAAAAGGAACATTTTACTCTTTTTGGAATATTGGGGGAAGGGGGGGGGGGAGGGGACGCCGAAAAGCAGACAATTATGATAATAAATATTTATAAAATAATATTAAGAAGTTTTAAAAGACATTCAAAATCATATGAAAATTTGTAGAAAATTCGAATGGGGGGGCTAATCGCTGGGCAGTGATAACTATCAAGTAAATTTTGTTATTTTATACACTGATCGGCCACCAAAATTTTTGTGATTCTGTTGAATATTTTGGCTTAATCGTATAGCTTTCGTTCTCCATGCCTCCTTCTTCATAAACGTTCACAAATTAAATCTCGACTCATCAGTGATTTTTCCATTCAGAATCTCATGCTTTTTTTTTTTTGGCAAATTCGAGTCGATTTCTTCGAATAAGGGCCAATCGAGAGGACAGCGAGGTTTCTTCCCAAATATTTACTCCTCTAAACCATTTGAAGTTGATTTCTAACTGAATGACAAAAACAGAAGTTAGAAGATAATATTTATTCTTATTTATTTAATTCAAATATTGAATTTTCAAATTTTATATGGAAAAATTATTAATATATAATTATTTCCGTTTAATATGAAATTTGATGTTATTCAAAAATAAAAAATTAAGATGACCGAATTTAATTGCCGGTCAGTGTGCAACTTATAATGTTGAAGCGTTGACCATTTTTGTATCAACCACATCGACTTCCCCCTTATACCTTTCATCATATCCTAACTAAAAATAGAATAATAAACCAGAGTAATGTAGAATCATTAGTATTTTTGAATTTATATTTCGTTCATGGCCTTTATACAGGATAAGACGAAATTTTTCTATCTTTCAAAAGCTTCTTTATACGATTATAATTATTTAAAAAAAACACACACAACTAATTATTATTACCTGAGTACAACTATGGACTCAAATTCAAGCGAAAAAAAGTAGATAGTAGAAATATGAGATACCGAAGGCGGGCTGTGCAGCTAATATATAGATTATCCACATCAAAAGTAATTGGGCAACCTGTAAATTTTGTTCTACCTTAATGGATAATTAGGAGAGCTACTTAAAATCGGAGAATACTAAATTTAATAATAAATAAACTTTATAGAATTTGATGCTTTTGAATTTCATGTAGCTCTCCCAATTATTATCTTTTATTTTTTTTTGGAAGTATAAGGTCCAGTGGTCATCACCAGGAAGAAAAGAAATAAGAGAGAAAGAGGACTTTAAAAGGTGCTTGTTGAGATTGGAGAGTGGAAGTTTTAGAGAAGATAGTAGCAGGAAGAAGGGAATGAAGGAGGGGTGGAAATGACTTGTTCAACTAGTCGCGAGTTTAATGACACAGGGGATGTTAGGATGATGATTGCCTTGTATTGCAGAAACGTCGTTTTTGAAGGAATGAAGAGAGAATATCGACCATGGTAATACCTGTAAAAAAAAGTCTCAATGCAGAGTCTGCAAAAGAAACCAAGCTTCCTAGCAGAAATATGATCATTCAAGGAAAGTTCCGAAGAAATGACAGAAAGCGAGTCTCTGAACTCGAGATTATTATGGCACTAAGTGATGGATGGACATGTCGAATCTGTCAGACTGGGAATTAGTTGACGTGATTATAAGATCCCAATTTCTCCAAGGTGCCAAGATCATCAGATAGATAGAAGACACAATATCCTGGCGACTGAGGATAGAGTACACTCACCCTCAATATAATTTAGTACAGAGTATTATCGTCGGCAAAACAGTGAATGGGATTGGAGGTCACTTTCATGAAGTCATTGCTATATATAAGAAAGAAGATTTACCGAACTTTGGGGGACTCCAGTAATGATTGCATGAGAATCTGAAATAATTCCGTCAACAATAACTGAGATCTTTCGATCAGTTCCGAAGCTTCTGATCCACAAACAAAGATTCGAAGAGAGGTCAAAGGTTGATAGTTTTGAATATATGTTTTTATGCTCTAGTGACATAGTCTAAAATGTCTCCAGGTGAGCGACCCAGAATTCATTTTTAAGATTTAGGTTTTGGCAAGGAAAAGGATTTGATGCTTAATGCATTCGATGGTGATGGTGAAGGGCATTTAGGTTGGAGATCAGTCCTCGGTGAATTGAATTGTGAAGTGCTGATTGGGTGAGGTATGCAATCTGTTCTAGCGGGAATAGCCTCCTCCCAGATCTAGTTTAACTCCGGAATATTTTAATCTCTCAGATTCTATGAAGATTTCAGAAGCATAGGTTCAAGGTATTAGGGGGCTCATTAGCCAGATGGTGGTATCACATCCGGGCGATTTACATCGACCACCTAGAGCTCTCGAAGGAAGTATCCCGCCTTAAATTAATTATCCATTAAGACACAGGTTGTCCAATTACATTTGAAGGGGATACTATATGAGGCTTTCGCGATTGGAGTATCATTTTCAGGGATTAACCCGCGTTGGTTGTTGAAATCAAATCGAAGTTTTTTTCTGGCTCTCCTTTTGGAGAAGATTGCCTTTGAGATGTCGGAAATATATAGAATTAATGTGTGAGTGTTGATGTTTGGTTTGGGTCGGGTCTGATTGGTTATAATTATAATATAAAAAATATCTTTTACCTGAATTAAATAAATAATCCAGTATCGTCCATGTTTAGTCTTTTCATATTAGATTAGAACAAATTAATTTTTCCATTTAATATTCTGAAAGAAAAAAAAAAAATTAATTAATTTATGATATTAAAAATAGAAAAATCTTTTCGAATTTAAGTTTTTTTTTAACTTTAAACTCATAGATTGAAAAAAAAATGAGGCATGTTATGTTTAAACTTATAAACAAAGCAACAACTCTTATGATTTTCGCATGATATGTAGAGATGGATTAAATTCACACCTTTAGGCTTCTCAGTTCGACTCCCGCGAGTCTCTCATTTTTTACATTTACAAGTTAAACGTAAAAAAAAAAAAAAAAAAAAAACTAAAATTAATTGTAATTAGTTCAAACATTGAACTTCGCGTTTATGTGGATTGGTTTGTATGGTCAACTTCTTCAGGCACGTAAGGTTTATTGTGTGTGTGTGTGTGTGTGTGTGTGTGTGAGGGGGGGAGGGGCACCATGTTGGATGTAAGCCAAGAGTATATTCTATATCTTTTGTTGTTTTATATATATATATACAATTTATTCAACTTAAAATACCAAATTTTCTCTCTCTTCGGTGATCTCGGTGCCACACTATATCGCTGCGGGCGATGGAATTCTCTTCCATCGCATAAATTACTATTATCCCCCCCTCAAAAGAAATTGAAGAACATATATCTTTTATTTCGTCTTAATGGAGAATTAGAAGTCTTACATGAAATCAGAAAATAATAATAGGTAAAATATTATGTAATTTGATGTTTTAGAATTTCATGTAGCTCTCCTAATTTCGAAAACATAAGAGACAGAGAGGAGACACGAGATTCAAGGCTATTCTATTGGAGTGATTTTTGAGAGGGCAATAATCGTAACGTAAATGATCACTGAATGAGGATATTTTTTTGGGAATACTTGTCTCTCTTGGAGGAGGGGTGGGTTGAGAATAGTTGGGTGAATTCATTAGAATAAAGGGAAAGGTTTAATTTTTTTTTAGACTCGAAGAAATATGAAATTTTCATAAGAAAAAAAACGAGGTCAGATGGAGGGGAACCTCTTGGGTGCTGATATATCGGGAAAAAAATATGTCGGCGCAAATCGATTTTGATTCAATTATAACATAGCAGGCCTTCGGCCCTGGTTTAGACGACAAGAAGCAGCCATAAAAATGATTTTTAGTCTTTTTTTGGCATCTGAGACAATTCGTCTCCGTTTTTTATTTCAATTAATTGGTAGCCAAAATTATTTTGCACCTACCTCTGCACCAAGGGACAGGGCAAGATCAAACACCGCTGAACCTTGGATGGGTAACCAGAGAAACACGAAGGGGTAAAGGAATTTTTCTGAATTAATAAAATATTTGTGAAGTGAGCTGAATTGGACTATAAATTAATTTAAAATTTTTTATATTATCTTAGTTATATATGTAATATAATATAGTGAGCAAATATTGCAATCGCAAAAAAAAAAATCAATGACAAGAGAAGTCCCCTGAGTTTAAAAAAAATGGGTCTCGCGCGCGTGTGTGTGTGTGTGTGTGTGTGTATGTTTGTGTGTCAATAAGATTTCTCCAAAACGAAAAAATGTACGAGGCTGAAATTTTATATTTAAGCTAGGCACTCTCGTCGTATATACCTCGAAGCTTTTGAATGAAATCGATCAAAGAGTACTTACTGATGTACTTTTTTAATTTTTTCGATTTTTTCAATTTTTTTTTTAACGATTTTGATTAAAATTCAAAAAACAATTATTTTTTCGATGATCTTTAAAATATATTAACTCTTAGCCCCCCAGAAATGGTTTGGGGCCCACTTTACTCTTGTACGTTTTTAGATTTTTTGTTATTTCCTCTTAAACTATTTTACCGATTTTGGTAATTGGCTCTACATATAATCAATCAGGAAATCTTTAAGATGTATTAATCATTTCCTATCACAAAATAGAGTGGAACCCCAATTTTGGGATTTTAAAAAACCCATAGAGTGAAAAGATAGGAAAAGACCCATTGCCATGGTAACAGAATATAAATATTTTTAATTACTATGTTTATCCCCCCCTTCCCCCCCCTTCCCCCTAGTCGAGAAGTTTTTTTAAGTCCTTTTCGGCATCTGAGACCATTT
>JAAAKE020119140.1:0-15656 GCA_010014785.2 Anisolabis maritima | reverse complement strand
CCTTCACCTCACCATCAAATGGACCGGTGAAATTTTAAAACATATGAACGTTCCTAAGTATAATACTATTATTAGAAATATATATATTTAATTTATATCCATAATTCTAATTTTTGTTTTCTCTTGACTTTTCACCTTATACTTTTTTAAACAATATTTCAATCTTTAACATTTTTTTTCTATTAATAGGAATTATCTTTCTTATTTTGGTTTCAATAAGTTTTATTAATGTCTTTACCCCTTCTTTAGCTATTCCCCCCCCTTAGGGGACTCAGGTTGAGATACCGTATTCCATTTAAGGTTCCTTTGTTCCCTCATCAAAATGTTTAAATTTATTCCATATAGAGTAATTATCTGAATATTGATAAATTTTTAATGCAGATAAAATAAAGCTTTTATTTACCATTATAAGCAAATTTCCATTTTTATCATATAACGGATAAAAGGTTCTTTGATATTTTTTATTTCCATAAGCGTTAATTTTTTTTTTTTAGCATTTTTAAATAAAAAAATTAAATCACTATATTTGGAAATGGAAACTTTCTTAATTGTTATCATTAATAAATAAAATTCTCATTTTAACTGTGCTTCATTTGTCTATCCTAGGTCTTATTAATGCTCTTGAGTGATAGTAGTGCACTCTTATTTTTTTTACGTCTTTTTCGGCATTTGAGGTCATTTAGATTCCGTCCAAATTTATTTAAACTAATTGGTATCCAAATAATTTAAATACATTTTTACCGCTCAGGACGGCGGGTGAATCTCTGACTCTTAGTATTTGAAGCTAGACTCTATTTCTGTGCTAAGTGCCAAGGTTAGTGCTCTCATTGGAGTATATAACAATATAATAAGCATGTTTTGCAAAAAAAAGTACAAATTTGGATCCTAAGTTAGTTTAAATGTACATATTCAAGATTAAAATTATTTTATTTTATAAATGTTCAAATTGAATAAAATTTTATGTAATAAAAAATCGCAGTTTACCTCAAGTATATATGTGTATGTAGAAATAAAATTGAAAAAGAGAGCACCCGTACCTGGAAAATATATAATCATAAAAGGGTCAAATTACTGAGAAAGTTACGCCGTAATGTTATCGACACCTAAATTGTTTTGTGAATCTTTTAATTAATAAATATAATTAAACAAATAGATATATTTTTTGTACGGAGAAAGCCTGAATCTTCATCAAATTATTTTATTTTAATCTGGGAATTCCAGATATCTAGAATAAAGTATCTTCCTCTCCTTCCCTTTTTCTTTGTCCTTACTATAGTGCGATCGTCCTCTGAATTGTTCATGTCTTTTTTCCTGCCTCTTTCCGAGAGTCAGTTAAATGAAAAATTTTATAAACACAAATTGTTTAATATTTATATATCATCCGTTCTGATTATTTAAAGGCATATTTCAATAGAATGCAAAATATTCTATTATTATTCATTGAAGAAATTCGATTGAATTTATTAATATTCCATAGTTGTATCATTTCGATATATAATATATTATATTTAAATGTGAGAAAAAATATTTATCTTTTACTTAGAAGAAAATTAACGTGAAAGAGGGAATTCCCTGACTGATTAGAGTCGTTTTTATTTTAGACACCCTATAGCATAGGGGTTGATTGAGTACAAGGGCAATGCTAATTCAGTTGGCACGCCCGAGTCCCCTGGCATCCATCACACTTTTTGGGAGTTTTCGTGACCCCCGAAAACTTCTCGGAGTTGCGCATTAGAGATCAGCCAAAATGTCGTTGCCAACTCCTCCTTCTCTTCTGACTCTGATCTGTCCTGTCTGTCTCTTTCTTATCTTTTCTGTTCATCTTTTCACTTTTATTAACACAGACCAAACAACCAACCAAAATTTCCTTGTCGCTTTTTGATTGATTTTTATGATTATTGGATTTATTTAATTGACATACCATCGGGAAAATTTTTTTTTAATCACATGAAGAGATTTGTTTATAAAGCTTCATTCATATGATATTCTTGAAATGAAATGTTATCTATGCATATATTATACAAAATAATATTCATTGTCATTAAAAGAAAAAAAAATAGGGAACAAAATTTTCCCGCCCTTCTTAATTGCGAACTAATAATATCTTACACACTTAACGAATATACAAGATAGCCCTTTCCCTTGGTGCAGAAGTAGAGGTCTAGCTTTATGTACCAAAAGTCAGTGGTTCACTTCTCGTTCTGGGCAACAAAAATGTATTTATATTATATTGGTTACAATTGGTATAAATAAATATTGACGGAGTCTAAATGGCCACAAAAAAAAAAAAAAAAAAAAACCGGCAGATCCAGGCTGGAGAGAAGATTAACAGTCACTAAGTTCTTTGTTGACAAACAAGTCCAAGCAGCGCTAAACCTAGGATGGGTGCCCCCGAGGCTGATGAACTCGCCGAAAACTAGCTATACTAATAATAATATATCTTAACTTATAATTGTATAAGTTGTTGAATGCTAGCCGGATGGTATTCACATTAATAGAATCGACTTCTTGTACTTGTCGGTCTTAGATAGTTCCGTTATTCTATAATAATTTGAATAGTTTTTACTTTTTGAAGTGCTGGCTAAATTTTTCTTCCATTTTTTTTGTCCTATCAACGATAATGACTGGTTAACATACAACACGAAAAAGAAAATGTTTCCAAGTATTTTTTTCAATATTTAGATTTAGGCTCACTTTTATAGTCAAACGTTTTTATAAAATGGCTGGTTGTCACAGTTTACTTATTTGTCACATTATATGGCAGTTCTGTGAGAGAGAGTAATTTTTCTATCGAAAATAATGATTATTTTTGTTAATTCAAAACTGTTTAATAGTTTTATAACTTTAATTTATTAAAATAGTCAACAAAGAATTTATTATTTAATTAAACACTACCAGAGAAATATAATTATTTTTGCACTACTAAATATACTGTTTTGATAAATTAAAGAGATTTAGCAAACATTTACCTGATTTTGAAATGTTTCTAATTTTACGTTTCTGTTTTTCGATATATATATATATATAATACATATGTGAACCAACCACAGTTTAAGGCTGATTGTCACAATTAAACTGCTTTTTTGGGAAAAAAATTAAAATACTTGGGTGCAAATAAAAAAATTTTTATCAAATATATATGAATACTTTTGACTATGGAGTTCTATATCTGAAGAACTCTTAATAGAAAGAATATAAAAATTCAGAATCTAAAAATGTGATAACTCTGGTCTCCCCTAATTCACTCGTTATTTCCATTTCGCATATCAGTGATATATGAGCTATTGGACATCAGCTGATTGGAGACCGGCAATATCTCTCCCACGTGGACCTTTTTGTTCCGACTACATACTCAGAGACTAACTCATCCCCCACTCACTCTCTCTCACTCCATCCCCTCCATTGCTTTTGATAGTAAAACCCCATTTGAACACGGGGCAAACGTTGCCCTCTCTCGTACGTATCGAGCAAACGTATGACGTCATTCGGAATTCCGGTTGCCCGGGCAACGGTCGATGACGTAAAACAGGTGGTGGGATGAGGTAAAGAGGGTCAAAATGCGACTAAAAACAGAAAGGGAGTGTGGAAGGAGGAAATACAATGAGAAAAAAAGGGAAGGGAAGAAGAAGAAGAAGAAAGGAAGGAACGTAAACTTTAGAAGATTAATAAAAATATTTACAACCCGGAAAATTATGTTTAAATTTACAAATTTTAAATTATATAATTTATTAAGACTATTTATAAGGGATAAAACCAAATTTTTTCTTACACCACCTGTTGTATAGGAAAAATTGCAAAAAATTCAAATCAAAATATATGAAAAATATTTTGTTGAAACTCTTATAAACGTTCATATTTTATTTATTAATGATAACAATTGTGAAAGTTTCAATTTTAAAATTTGTATCTTCTCTTTCCTTCGAACAGTGATTTCTCAAACTAGAGTACCTCATCATCCCAAGAAATGGATTGTTTTGTATAGTTCAATAAGATCAATAATACTAATAATAGAACATCATAATTAAAAAACTAAAATTTTCAAATTAATATTTTCCTTTGACTTGTTCTTATAGAGATACTCCACCTCTCTTAAATTTTTTATTTTAGCTGATTTCTGTTTGCACGAAAACATCCCCAAATATGCTGATAGGAAAAGACTCGAATGTTATATTATATTTTTTCAAAGGTTTATATATGGATCTTATTTATTATAATTTAGTTAATATATCCTTTCATTTATGAAAGAACAAAATTCATATTTTTGACAACTAAACCTACAATAAAAAAAAGGCAAGCGCTGAGAGTGATCGGAGACGATTCTCTTGACTGCCTCCTTGCAGTCACTCGACCAGAGAAGTGTGTCTGCATGACACCTTTTTACAGGTATTACCATGGTCGATGTTCTGTTGAATTAAAGTCCAACATTCCTCCCAAAGCGACGATTTTTCGCAATACAAGGGAATCATCTTCTCAACAATCCTATGTCGTTAAAGTCGCGACTAGTAGAACTAGTCAATTCCAGTCTTCCTTTTTCCCCAGGACTGGAACAACCTCCCTTCTACCATCTTTCCTAAAACCTATAATCTCCAACTTTTAAATCCAACTTCAACAAGCACCCTTTAAACTCTCTCCCTTTCCTGTTGCATGTATATATATATATAAACTCTTCTTATCATAATAAGTTAATCGTCTTTTTTATATGATAGAAATAAATTAAAAAAGACAATTCTTCACTCTATTCAAAGAATGTATAATTTATTAAAAAATGAATTTTATATTCTTTGAAAACATTTAATTTTGTTTTGAGCACACCTATAAGAATTTTATTTTAATGAGAAAAGAAATAATAATCAACCCCCCCACATTCCATCCCCCCTAATCACTAATATACATAGATATATTTTTCTGTGTTCTGATTCCTGTTGTAACTTGCTCACAGGTCAGGTACCTGCAGCTCAGCTATCGCCTCTCTTCAGTGAGGCTGAGAAGCCGACCCAGTTAAGACCTCGTCTCCGCGTCTGTGGGCTTCACATCCAGAATCTCTCATCTGGTGAGTATCTCCTCTAAATTTTAAAAATTATTATTCATTTATAATTTAAACGTATACTGATATAAAAATGTTTGAAATTTTCAAGCAATAAACTCTTAAATCAGCCATTAAATTTAAATTTAATTAAAATAATATCATTTATATTTTAATTTTTTGCTATCAACAAACTATTAAACATGATATTCGAACAATCTAGTAATCGGTTGCTGGTTATTATGATTTCATTTTTAAATTATAAAGATCTAATAAGCAAAGCGATAAGTGATATTCCTTTGAATATTTTGTGAATTTTTTCTAATTAAAAAACAGGAAAATAATAATAAACTGACCATCAAACAACTAACCGTCTCAAATCATATATTCCATCTTCAGAGTAATGAATGATCTTTATGAAAAATCATATTTAATATTCAAATATAAATATTTATATATATCAAATTTTGGTAACAATCTGTTTAGAAAGAATTAACAGAATCCTTACCAAATTAAAATTCATTTATTCATTAAACGAATCCCCTTTAAATTGTTAATCATAAAATTAAATTGGAGATCAATTAATTCAAGTAAATAGGAATGTAATCTATTATAAGATGTCGAAAAAAAACTTAAAAAAAAAAAAACTTGATAACGAATCGAGAAAAATTGTTTTATTAATTTTTTTCTCTGCAACATTATTTAAGTACAAAGGTCCCAATTGGTAGCCTAAGTTGATTGATTAATAATATGTTGAAATCAGGCGAGTGGGGGATACAAGGCATGTTACAGCAAATGAAAGAAAGTCTTTGTATACCAAAGCCAAAAAAAGACGGACAAAATTTATTCCTCTATCTTCTGGTAATCCAAAGTTGTCATAAATAATCATGCATAATCTACAACAATGATGTATACATATATATTGTCCTATACTACAGTGAGCGTTGTATGGTGACAAATATATTCAAATAGACTCTCATGTCATTTTGTCAAATTTTGTCCGATACATCTCTGACTTTCTTTCATTTGCTGCAAAATACCTTACTCCCGCAATAATTTCAATAAATTAGAACGTGAAGCGAGACATCTAACTCTTCTCCCAGATATAATTAAATTTATTTTTTAAAACAAAACTCCCGGTTGCCTTATTACGGGTAAAGACTAGAAAAATAATTTTCTTTTATTATGTAGCTAGTCAGATTTCGTTCTTTTCCTCTTTTCTGTACCTCATTAACATATATTATTATCATTTATTAAATTGATAAAAATTGAATCAATATTATTAGTGAACGCAATTTTGAAACCTTAAATTAGAACAAAACATTAATATGGTTATCTGAGGCCATATAGATTAATTGAAATTCAATATAATTAAAATGAATTGTTAATCATTGAACCATAACCATCAGGTCATGAAGTAAGAGCTTTCTCTACCTTTGTTCTAAAAAACAAGGCTTCTGGTTTAAAGTTTAGGCATATATTTCATTTAATTCATTTTTACCATTTTTAGTAGTTGATTAAAGTCTATTGTTTATTTAGAATGGGAAGTCGTATCGATTGATTTCTAAATTAAATGATTAAAAAAATACCTGTTTTTTTTCCTATCAAAAGTTTCCTCTATTTGTGAATAAGACAATATATTTTACGAGATGGAAAAAATAACACTCGCATTGCTACTTTAAAAAATTGAAAATTTTTCACCTGAATTTTTTTTTTTTTTTTTGTTTTCACTTTCTATCAACAAACTTTTGAATTTAATAAAAAAATAAAGTGAAAATAACAAAAATATTTTGTAATATTAAATTGAAAAATTAGAATGTCTTTAAAAATCACTCCTTAAGTAATAAAAATTTGCGGTTTAGTCTGTCATAACCCAGAATTAGTCCTAAGCCGTTGGGTTTATACCCAATCGAAAGCTTATTTTCTAAGGATGGTCGTTGATTTATTTTCTTTTTAATAATTAAATTCCATAAATGTTTTATTTGTTAAAAACATTTTATTTCTACACGACTAGTAGTAGGAGAGACACTCTATGATGACTTGATAGCTATATTTTCTCCAAGATATCAAGCTTGAAGGGTGTCACGTATCCTTTACACTCTCAAACTCTCATTTATCAATTAGTTAAAGAATAATCATTAATAATTTTTTTCTCTCTTGTTTATTTTTAAAAATAACTAAAACAGGACATTTTATGATAAATGCATTTCAATCAATTTTTTATATAGTATATTTTTTTTTTTCATGAGTTTTAAAACATTATATCAATTTTAATCTTTAATTATCCATTAGTAATTGGATTTTATTTATTTATTTTTATCTTTCTCGTCGTCAAAATATTAAAAAATAAATATAACGATGAATTTCTAAAATCTAGTTAAGGCCTTTAAATACAACTTACGTTCTGCTCCTGAAACACACGCATCTAAACCGGTGATTTAAATTAATTACATTAGTTTTTTTAATTTTTCTAAGGTACCATTCTGATTTGATTTTTAAAAAAAAGATTGCGCGTTTATTTACGTAGGTTTTTTAATATTGAGATCTCGAGAAATATTTAGATATTTTTTCTAACCCCTCTCTACGCCAATCTCAGGAACGCGATACTTATAATAATAATAATCTTCTTCACTATGCATGTTGGAACACGAGATCAGAATCAGGTTTGTCTCCGGAAATAGAGATTGAATGCGTCCTAATTTCTACCTCCCTGGAGTATATAAATAACGTATAATCTATTAAATAGCTCTCTTTTTCTTTTTGTTATGAATTTACTTTTTGAACGTAACAATTTAATTATTACCCATTAATAAATAGAAATATCACAAGATATTTATTTTTATACTTTCTACATAATTTACGATCACTTTCTCAAGAGACAAATCCAATCCTGGGTCAACGCGAGCAGTGAAGAAGATTATTATTAGTCCTATGCGTTTCTGAGACCGGTGTACAAATACCTTACATAAAATAATATTAGAATTGCAAAAAAATACATTAATAAAAAAATATTCTAAATTTTATTATTTGTGAAAGGATAAAAATCTCAACTCAAGTTGAATACTTGAATGTTTACATAAACATTCAAAAGAAATATATTTTTTTAACTCATAAATAACATTTCCTATTTGTATAATGATA
The DNA here is from genome assembly GCA_010014785.2 of Anisolabis maritima. Taxonomy (NCBI): domain Eukaryota; kingdom Metazoa; phylum Arthropoda; class Insecta; order Dermaptera; family Anisolabididae; genus Anisolabis; species Anisolabis maritima. Next base: position 7,492 of record JAAAKE020119140.1, on the reverse strand, counting down.
TTCCAGTATTGTAATATTAATCAAGTAACTTTTTTCAACTGGTAAAAAACTCGCCCACCGAATAAATTGTTCGAGAGCAATTAATTATACAGGTACTGCCTTAATTGAAAAAGAAAGATGAAATTAAAGTATCCTACGAGGTTTACAAAATATATAGCCAAAGGAATTAGAGACGCTTTAATTTCGTACGGGCTTTGATGAAAAATTCTTTCAAAGCTTGATTGAATGAAATATTTATACTTAATCTTTTTTTATCCCTCTAAGAAAAAAATGTAAATCTATCTTTAGTTAAAATTTAATTGGAATTTTTATAAATCTCTTTCGGCATGTGAGATAATTTAGACTCGGGTTATATTTTAATAAATTTTATCAGGACAAGAAATAAACAATTGATCCTTAGAACATGAAGAAAGAGCTTTACCTCTGCTCTAATTGAAATTTAAAATAATATGGAGTATTCAGCTAAAATTGATGAAATGAAATTTGAAAGAATTATTTTTTTAAATAAGAACTTCATATCCTTGCATCCTTGGTTATGTAGCCTTTTAAACGAAATGTATATATATTTATTATGATACAGATTATTTATATCACTTGGTATCTATTGGACCCGAACAAAGATATTATCTTGTATTGGCTACCAATTAATTTAAATAAATAAGGACGGAGTCTAAATGGCCCCAGATACCGAAAAATAATTTTTTTTTAAATTTAAAAATAGCCATGTCCCTTGGTGCAGAGCTAGAGGTAGCTTTATGCACAAAAAGCCAGTGGTTCGCTTCCCTGAATGACAAAAATTTATTTACATTATATTGGCTACCAATTAATATAAATAAAAATGGAGTTTAAAAGGCCCCAGATGCCAAAAAAAAAAAATACAAAAATTGATTAGTCAATTAATCGGTCACTTTTTCATTAGGGTAGTCAGCGATCAATCAGCTTTATTGATTAGACGACTGAAAAATAGCTTCATTTGTACAAAACTTTTCCCAAGTGAAGGAGATGAATGGAAAATGGATGAGAGTTGATGGCAAAGAGTAGATTTCATCTGTTGGCTTAGAAGAGCAATAATAGAGGGTTCTGTGGAGATGTTGCCGTTACAGGAGTTCGGTGTTCACATTCCGAGCAAGAGGAATATTTTAAATAAAAATACATAATGTAAACCAATCCTCAAATATATACCTTGAATTGAAACATTAGATCCCATCCCTCAGGTAACTCTATGAGGAAAGGGATGTGAAGAAGGATTCCCTTTAAATTAGTTCATTTGAACGCTACCGCCTATTAGTAAAGAATTCAATTTTCATGGTGGGCTGAAGGAAATAAATTTAACTACATATTTTTTACTAAACCTGCCCTCAAAAAATTACTTTGCATTTAAGTTTCTGCGAAATCAGTAAGGAAATTTTAAAATAAAAAAGGGCTGGTAGTTATAAAAAAGTTGACTACCCCTGCTTTAAATTATGCTCTCACCGCCGATGCTCTCCTCAAACTAGGAGTTCCTAACATAGATTAAGTTGAATTTAAAGAACTGTGAGAATCAGATATAGGAATAGTTAACTAGATAGAAATGTATACACCGGGAGGAATTAGAGACAGAAAATAAAGTAATTTATGGATGACTACGGTCAGAGGTCAACTGGGTTTTAGATATGTGTCTCCGTAAACGTAACACATCTTGGGTAAATAAACAGGGATCTCGTTAGGTCCAAATGAAACCAAAAATTTGGTGAGAAAATAGAAATTAGACAACAATGTGTTGTTTACTAGCAGGGGAAAGTGAAGCATCAAGGCTTCATGCTTCAAATAAAATTTATTTTTGTTTCACCTTTCTATTAAAAAAACATGTTCATACAATGTTTTTAAATTTTTAATTAGAAATTAGTTAAGATATAGAAACAAGACAGGAGGCCAATGATTATTTTTTATCTAGGCTATTTAATATACTTTTATAACTTAGAAAACTTTTAATTATAAATTTAAGGTATGTATTGAGTGGCAAAATAATGTATTGTCTGTTATTATTATTTTTTTCTCCAGTGGGGTATATGCCTCTCGAATTTTATAATCCAGTCCTCCATGGTGACATTGATTTTTATAAACAATCATTATTATTATTAAATAATAATAATTTTCTTCTCTAATTAATTCTCATTAAAATTTTTTACAAGGAACGTTTAAATATTGCCTTTTTTTTCCCTCTAAACGAAATGATATTTAATTTGGTGACATTATAAATGACTTTACTATAAAAAAAATCTCATTTATAACTTCACCATTTTATTAGACGATTTTATTTGGGTAAAATATAGACGGAAAGAGGAAAAAATATTTATTAAAAAAAAAAAAGATGGATTCTAAATTTCGGAAATATTAATATTTGGAATTTATCATATTGCTCTTCGGTCCTTTGCGTCAGGGGTTGACCCGTTGTGGTTGCTCTAGAGAGTAACTTTCAGTTTCCTTCCCCACGAGACTACACTTATAAAGTTGGATAAATTTGTGCCATGAGGTGGATTTGAACCAGAGTTCACTTCAACTCAGGATTAGAGGCATGACTACTTTTTCCCCTCTTCTCCTCTTCAAACTAAAAAGTGTAAAATATGGGTTTGATTAAAAATATGACAATAGAATAGAAATATAACCAGGGTGATTTTCTAAATATTTAACAATCGAATGGGATTTAAAATGAGCAAAATAAAATTAAAAATTCAAACGAACAAGAACTAAGAATATGAATACTGAATTTGACAAAGGGTACAAAATATTAAGGGTTCATATCCTCTCAGAAATTTTATATTATCTTTCATTTTTAGAGAAGCACCCACTCCGTAGCCAAGGAGAGGTTAAAAATATTGAAATATTTAAAGCCTAGGAGTATGGGTGGGGATCCCAGGCAGTCAGATGAAAATTTATTTAAGCCAATTTATTGGATAACAACAATAAATAAAATGGTTTAAACTCTATATGGCCTCAGATGACGGAGACTTAAAAAAAAAAAAAAAGATTTTTTGGTTCTGTCTATTGATCGATTATAAATATTTTAAAAAATAGTAAATTTCGTTTATTACCAAATATAGGAATTAAAAATATTTATAGTTTGTTACCATGGCAACGAATTGTCCTATTTTTTCTATGGGAAAATTTAAAATTCTAATTTTGGGGCTCACACTATTTTCAGGTGGAATATGATTAATACATCGTAAAGGTATCTATCTAATTTATTATATTATTATATGTAGAGTCAATTTAATCAATATTGTTAGAATAGTTTAAGATCACAAAAAACCTAAAAAAGTAAAAGAGTAAAGTTGGCCCCAAACAATTTGGGGAGAACATTTTAAAGATCATCTAATAAATAATTTATTTATGAATTTTAATCAAAATTGTTAGAACGAATTTTGAGAAAATCGAAAAAAACTAAAAAGTACAACAATAAACTCTTGACTGATTTTATTGAAAAGCTTCCAGGTGCATGCCTAGTGTATGTACCTAGCTTAAAGTTTGAGCCTCTTACATTTTTTCGTTTTTGAGAAATCTTGTTCACATACACAGGCACACAGACAGACCATTTTGCGAGACCCATTTTTTTTTTTTTTTTTTGATTTAACCACAAATTTAGTATTTCCTTTGAAATCTTGACATCGATTTTTTTTTACAATCGAATATATATATTTTTCATATATAGGTAAGAGAAAGAGTAATTTTTTTTGTTTTTACTCTGAAAATAAGAAGGTAAATTGGGCCTTCATTAAGTCTTGCCCTTCCTCTATTACCTCCACCTTTCTTAGCAAACACATAAATACTATTCTGAGAGTGTATTATTTTAAGCAGCCCATAAAATAACATTGAGAAGTTAAGTTCATAAAATAAATTCAAATCTTTATGTTTCTCAAAATAATCCATTTTTGAATTTGATTAAATTATCACCATACGTAATGAAAACTGATTTCGTCGATTGGGAACCCAAGATTTCCCACTTTCATTTTTCTATTTTAATTTTTATAACTTATATATAGTTTGAAAAAGAGAGAGAGAAAAACAATCTTCATTTCTATCAATTGAAACAGGATCCGTCTTGTTTTCTATCATATTTAGAAATTGGTTATTCATATGCAAATAGGCTAATTTAATAATGCTTAGCAATTTTCATTTAAGGGAATATATCTATTTATTGAAGTGGAAAATGAAATAAAAAACAAATTTTGTTATCTTGTTTATTACGAATGGATTTTTTTTTTTCATTTAACATTTAACCTCGACAAAAATAAATAAATTAGCATGAACTTTAATAATCCCATTAGTGGGTTTTTTTTTCTAGCCGTAATTAAATAATTTATAAGTTACATACTAATTAAATAAAAAATAGCTCTGTCCTTGGTGCAGAGGTCTCGCTTTATGTACCAAAGGTCAGTGGTTCGCTTCCTGAGCTGAGCGATATTATATTGGCTGCTAATTATTATAAATAAATAAGAGACTCGAATGCCAAAAAAGACTTAAAAAACAAATAAATAAAAAATATCCGATGGATTATGAGCTAAATGAACACTGAACCCACTTAGAGCCGGATTTTACTTTAAATAAAATATACTATACTATGCAATGTTTAATTTAATCTCAGGAGAAAGAGGAGGTGTAGCCAGGAGAAATTAAATAAAACAAAATTTTTAATTGTTGACGTTTTGAGCACTAATTGTACCCTTCTTCAGTAAATTCAGTAGATAAAATAAATACAAATTATCAGTATTAATTAACATTTAATTGTAGTGAGGAAGGTGGTAAACGTCGACAATTAAAAAAATTACTTTTTTTTTTTATAATTTCTGCTAACTGTATTTGCAAACATGATGTTTTTGCTTTGTTTCGCTTGTTTTGGTCAAAGAATCCTCACACTTGTTACCCAGGATTCAATTAATAGAAATAATCTTGGAATTATCTTCCAAGAAAAAACCCACACAAAAATAAATAAACAAGAAAAAATTCTTTAAGATATTGACTAGTTCCAAATAGAAACCTATTTTTCATTCAATAAATTGAATTTAAATTGAGGACATTTTCTTGTTCTGTATGTTAAAAATTCTTCAAATCTTTAACTGTCAATTCACGTTTATTGATATTCAAAAAATTGAAGATTTTGCACAGAAGGGAGAGATAGCCCTTGAGTGCTAAGAAAGTATCGGTAAACTTGTTACAGTTTCGTTAGAGGTGGAAAAGAGTATTCTACATTGATAAACTTTAAGTTTTATAACTCAATTTTTAGATATAAATATATTTAATGAAGAAATGACATCCTTGTTAAGGTTTTGACCAGGTTTTCCTTAACAGCTTTAGGCGTGTCGGGATGGCTAATACGTCGTGTACTCCTGGTCACGTGTTATTACGCGCGATGTTTCATCAGGTTTTTATCATTTTCTTTCGATGGAAATGTATGAACATGTTATTTGTTAATGAGCATACATTTCTTTTGTTTTTGTATTTTATATATTTGTTAATTGCTTGTTGTTTTGTATTTGTGATTTATAAATTTGTATTTGTGTTTGATTGGACCTAGCCACCGAGGACTTGTACCTCTCTTTCATAAATAAATTTATTTATTATTATTATTATTAAAAGCAGTTTTGGATCCGAGAAAAACAAGAAGTGGATTTCAAATAAACATTTTACTAGCATCTCTCCAGGATCTTGTTGTTGAAACAAAAACTTTTTACTTTCTCGTATATTTTAGTGAAAGTATTGTAATCATCCAAAAATTCGTCCTCGAGATTTTGATTGTTCTTAACGTTTTGGACAACCCTGAGTCCGAAAATTTCATTTTTCAAATTATGTGTCTGTATGTATCGTTAACACAATAACTCGAGGGTGCTCCAATGTAGTAACAAACATGCGTGTATTACTGCAAAATCATAGATCTCTAACAAATTTTAGCGTATTTCCCGCAACTTTTCCTTTTAAAACTCAAATATGGTTTCATTGAAACACACAAATAAAGACGGATATAATTTCGATGTTTTAATATACTTAGTATTAATAAAACAAATTTCCTATGTGTATACGAGAGAGTTGTGGGAAGGCCACTCCCAATTTATTTGTAATGCAAGGCGCTTCTGATATTTTATTTTTAGATAGTAACCATCATATATATACTATATAAAAATATGTGTTATAAAGTCCACAAAAGCCTTAAAATGACAATAAATACATTTTTTTATTGAGAAACTTGAAGATTTATTTTTAATAAAAATTTCGGTATTTTTATGTCCAAAAACATAATGGCAATTTACGACTATCTCTACTCTCTCTTTGGTTAATGGATTAATTTCCCTATTCTATAAAAATTCTAATTTTATTTACGATGAATAAAAAGAAATCACAAATTGTATCATATTTTTTTTTTTAACAAAAGAAAGGAAATCTAATAAATTCCATCGATTCGTATCATAACTTTGAAAAAAAAAAAAAAATGAATGTCATTTAATAAATCAGAGGGAATAATTGGACCTAAGGGAGGAACCGGAACGCAAAACGCTCTTGCGTGCCCTCAAGGGTCACGAGACGCCCTCGTGACATCACAGTTTTGCTCATTAAATTAACAACTATTTCTAAAACATTTCCTTTATCATACATCATAAAAATAATGCTGACTTTTATAATTATATAGCAAGTTCTGCCCATCTGAACTTAAACTGAGTCTATTTAATTTTGAGCTTGATAGTATAATAATATATTATCAGCGGGATTTTTACCTCTCTTTATAAAATAAGTCTTTTATTAAATAAACACTTAAGGAATAAATAAATCAATATTTTGGAACGTATATGTTTGGAATTGTAGTAATTAAACATAGAAATGAAATGAATAATAAATATGACCAGGTCTTTTTTTAAAGTGAGTTGTATAATCAATAAATATTCCATTCTCTATTGGCTAAACGTAATGAATTATATATATTTTTGATATGATTTCTTAATTTTACTCAAATCCTAAAATTTTGAAAATAAAATGTCTCAATCAATTACAATGGCGCTTCTAAGAGAGAAAAAAAGACCGCTTTTCTATTTCTTTCTAAACTTCCGAAAATATTCAAATATTTTCAGCTTGGAAGAAAACCCAAAAACTTCAATTTTTTTTTTTTTAAATCTCAAGTGTCACTTGCCTGGTCCAGGGTTCGAGCAATTTGCGGATAAAGGTCTATGAAAGAAAAAAAACAGCCGATAATATTTCTTTAAATGGTCTCCACCAAAGGCCTAAACATTTCTTGTAAGAAATTGGTTCATTAAAAGAAATATTCCTTTCTTCTTTATCTTCCGTAAAACATTTTTTACTTTTTATATGATAAAGAAAAAAATTATTTTAAATAGTTTTCAGATGGAGGGAGGAAGGAACTGGGGAGGGTGACCGGGTATGGGTTAGAGATTCCGAAACCGGCGATAGGGAATGGTGTGTTGCATTAGTGCACGATACACCAGGGGTAACCAACCGGGGAATGATTTTT
>JAAAKE020119129.1:0-15659 GCA_010014785.2 Anisolabis maritima | reverse complement strand
AAACTTTTTTTATTTAATAGTCTTCGGCATTTGAGGTCATATAAGCTTTAAACAATTCAATTATTTATTATTTTACGATACGAATTATCCAGGTATATTTATTTATATCAATTGGTATTCGATTGATTTAAACAAATTTTCATCGGACTGCCTTGGATCTAAAACTATAGCTCTTGGGTTTTAAGGTTTTTAATATTGACACTGTCAGTATCATTAATCTCTCGATCACGGAGGGGAGAGGGGGAGAATAATTCAAACTTAAATTGTTTTAATAATAAAAAGCATTTACTGCAAATAAAGAAATGTAATTTTCAAGATTTTACAATTTGAATGAAATAAAAAATTGTTTTGCTTGTCAAAGTCCAATTAAATAAACACAAAAATTAATAAAGCTCATTAGAAAAAAAATTCATTTCTACTGCAAAAAATCTCATTATCTGTCTGTCTTAACAAAAGACTTTTTTAGCACACGAAAGGTTTGATTCTCTTTTGTATATTATGAAAATAAAAATTCGAAGAGACAGAAAAATGGTCTCGGAATTCCCAAAGGATGTCATCAAGATATCTCTTTTTTGTATTGTATGAAAACAAAAATAACACTGACAACCAAGCGCTATTTATTCAGGAATTTCCTTTAACTAAGAAATAAATTTTTATCGCTTGGATTTTTTCAAATAAACGTTTTATTTTTTGTTCATTTCTTTTTTTCTTAACAAATGGAATTAACCAAAGTTCAAAACTTTTTTTTTAATAGGATTTCATAAAAATAAAACTTATAAATAGTTTAATTTAGGTCTGATATTAAATACTGAAAACATATTTATTTTAAAATAACCAATGCTGTCAAATAAATCGGGATTATCATTTATTTTTAATATTATGATTAAAAAAATAAATTTCATTAATTTTATTTTCTGACTTAACCTTCTTTAAAATTACATGGTTTACTTCAAAATCATTTAAATTTCCCCTAAAAAGAATTTTTTTTTTTACTATAAGAAATTAAATATGATATTTAATATTTCAGATTTTTTTTACAAAACAATATATAGAATTGAGATTTATGTTCTGACATGGCTGAGTGAGATGACTTTCGATAAATATCTAAATAAAAAAAAAGTTGGAATGAGAGGAGTATATAAATTTAAAATGAAAAAAAATTGAACTAACTTTATTGCTTACATTTTTCTTTTCACTTTGAATGAATTTGATTGAACTGATTTTTTCTTTAATCCTGTGGGAAATCAATCTCCCAAACTTTTTAATGATCAATTTATTTTGTAAAAATTTTTTTTTGTTTGAAATTTTAATATTTTTTTTTTTTTTTGAAAATATATATATATATATTACATTTTACATTTCGTTGAATAAAAATAATTTTATTTTCATAGTTCGGCCATTCCGGAATTAAAGAGAGGGATTGAAATGGCCTTCTCCCCTCTCTTAAAATCAAAGAAGCAGGGAAGCGACCTTGTGTGGTTGGAGGAGTTATATAAGAGAGCATCTTTTGGCATTAGTGGAGATAAGATTTCTGGAATTCCAAGAACGGCCAGGCTATTTCCTTTTAATGTATTTTTATTTCATCTTCTATAATTCTTTCGGTTTCTATACCCATTGGAATTTATAAAATAAATAAAAAATAAAATAAATTTGTATCCTATACCAATAAAATATTAACCAATACATATCCCTTTTAAAGTCGACATTGTCCACCTCTCGATCTCGGGGAGGGAGTGAAACTATAATAAATAAAAAACAAAATCACTAAGGTTGAAATATTTTTATCAATTATTTCCCACTCAATTTATAGTCGAATAGTTCTATTGCATGGCTTTCATATTTGAACTGTAAATATTGTTATAAAATCATTTAAATTCCATTTACTTTCTAAGCACATAAGCAGTAATTATTATCTATGGTTATAGAAATAAAAAAAAACATTTGCCAATACAAAAAAAAATTATTGCATCATTATCACCATGGAGTGAATATAAAATGACCATATAAATGGATAAAATGCATCTAATCTTTTAATTGGAAGGTCATTTGTATTTATATTAACTCATATACATTACGCTAATCTAACACTAATTGAGATTTGATTGAAATTTAACATCAAATGGACTCCTGTTTTTTTTGAAAATAGAGAATATTATATTAATTAGAGCAATGATAAATATCCAATTTTAGTAGTAGTGAAAATTGAATAATAAAAACATAATTAAATTTTTTTTCTTCTTAGGGCATAATTAAACATTGTTAATTTATTCATTATTTTATTATTGCACTTAAAACTAATATTATTATAAAATTTACGTATTCATATTGAATGCATATTGAAATGATTCGATTTTAAAATCTAATGAAATATTCATAGCCATTAACCCTAATTTGTTCATTATTTTTTCTTTTAAATTAGAAATAGCTATTTTTATTTAAATCATGAAAAAAGTAGAAAATTATTAAATTTATAAAGGCCGGAACGCTTGGCTTTTGGCACCCAAGAGCTTTTTTTTTGCTGCAGTCTGCCTTCTTATTCCTTTATCAGCCTCCAACAGCAACTGACTACTAATCGATATTTTATTTTACTTATATTTATTAATTGAAAGGGTATTTGGATTCTACACTTATGAAACCAAATATGACCATCTCTTTACTGTTGACTAACTTGAGTAATTGGAAGAACGCAGAAGAGAACTTCCCTATATATTTAAGAGATGTTAATTGGTCCAATATATTATTATGCCTATATATCTAGATATATGGCTCGCTTTTCAATATAAATTTTTTGCAAACAAACTTGAAATTTTTGAGAACGATAAATGATTTAAAAAATTTTTATTCGTTGAATTGAAATATATATCTTTTTGTTTTTTTCCTATTTTCCCTCATTCTCTTTACAAAAGGTTTTAAAATGAGTAAAGAGAATTTGTATATATTATACCGAGTATAAATAAAATGATATATTTTCATTTTCTTTATTTACTAATATAATTTTTATATTGCACACTGACACTGAATTTTTGTAACAAAAGAGTAAAAATCTCAAAATATTAGGTATGATTACATTAGCTTCATTTATAAAAGAGAGCATAAATCAATCACAACATAGACCTAGAAATTTTTACATATCATATTGAAATATGAAATAAAAAAGAGATCAAATAGAAAATAAATGAGTTTAGAGAATCAGTTTTTGACAAAATTTTTGCATTAGTCTCATCTCACTCCTTGTCATTTTCTGTCAGCAGATGTTTTTCAGAAGAGGACAGATTAATTGTCAAATTTAATTAATAATCGTTTTCAAATGATTTTCCTTTAGTTCCCTTTGACTTTAATTAATTAATTAAGAAAAAGTTTTGAATAATTAATCTGATTTAAAATGACTCTGAAGACGTAGTAGCTTTTTGAATCCTTAAAAGTTCAAGGAGCTCTTTTTTTTTTTTTAATTTAATGATGATGATTAATAACTTTTGTTGTCTGTTTTTTCAAGAGTTTTTAGATGGAATTTTTGTTGAATACAGAAATTTTGTCCATAGGTCCGGGCCATTTTTTATAGGGTCAGAGTTTATTTTATTATATTTAGAGTCAGATTCCAAAGAAAATTCAAATCTATATTTTTTATTTAAGTGAATTTAATTTTTATAATAATAAAGTCATAAGTCTCCAAATAAGGCTGTAGAAAGATTTTTTTTGGAGGGGGTAGGCTCCCTCTAATAAATGCATTTTTTTTTCTGTTTCCGTGTCTAGGAGGAATTTTTGGATTAAGAGGAGTAAGAAGAGGACGGGGGACCAATCAAAATTATTTATGTTGTGTATTTTTTAATAATATCTGTCCTCCCCTCCCCTGTGGCCGAGAGGTTAAAGATAATTTTCAAAAGCCAAATGGTGTGGGTTCGGACCCCAGACAGTCCGATGAAGATTTATTTGATGTAAATAAATTTTTATTCATCTTTGGTGTTATAACCTTTATTAATACTTCTAATTAAAAAAATAACTTGTATTTTAATAATATTGCATAAAAAATTTCAATTAATTTCAATCATTTTTTTTTCTCAGCAAAAACGTATCAACCAATAAATAAATAAGAAGTTTTTAATAGCTAAACTTAACATTAGAAAGAGGAAATCGTATAATAATCTAGAGTGATAAAATTAATTAATTTTTTGTCTTCGGCATATGAGGCAATATTGTCTTTAAACATATATTTTAATTTACAATACCATCCAGACATATTTATTTATACCAATGGTATCGAATGGATTTAAATAAATTTTAAATGGTGTCCCTAGGATCCAAACCCACATCACTTAGTTGTGAAGATTATCAATATTGACAATATCTTAAGGGCTTAAAATTTATTTAAAATAATTAAATGGAATTTTACTTCTTAGTGAACCTAGACTTGTTTTACCATTTCTATCACATACCTCCACACACGATTCCCTTCTATTGCTCTCTGCTCTTCCATAACGTCAACCACCCATCTCTTTTTGGCCTGTCTCTTGTTCTTCGTTCTTCAGGATCTTATGGACTATCCTTTTGGCTCCCCGATCTTTATTCAATAAATACAATTAATTTAGGTAAGTCAAATAAAAGTCAAAATTTTTGGCAAAAGTATATTCGCAGATGATTATTCCTCTGCATCCACAACAATTATCGCCACTAAAATTTTTTATTTTTCTTGTAAACTCATCCTAATAAAAAATTTTATTTTAGCTCGCTGATGAAGGAGAGGGAAATAATCTCCGAAATATTTGACATTAATCAACTGCGAATAAGTATACTTTTGTCTTTTATTTGACCTTCGTAAGCATGTATTTGGGTTCTCATTTAAATACAATTAATTTAAATAAAGACGTAATTTAATAATTTAAATAATTTACTAATACATAAATCTAATTATACTTGATGCCGGAAGACATGTAATATCTCAGAATACCGATAGATGGATAGATGGCTATGGCAAAATATAATAAATAAACTCTATTAGTGATGTCTCCTCCTGTAAATAGAAATACGAACAGCATTTATTTTCGTGTTGGCTAACTAGTTTTTAAATACCATTTGAATTATTTGAAATATTTATCAATCTGACTCTCCCTATGGGGTTAGTAGTGGCAGTAGATGTGTCCGAATTTCGACCTCACTTTGACCCAGATTCTAGTGGTTTAGTGATCTAAACCCCATTTGGGCATCTCTCCTCCAAAGCAAACTAATTCGTCCATTTTGCATGCAACGATTTGCCCTGCTTTGGTTGGTTGTGAATTCAGAGGTGTTAAGAGGCCAGGGTGTTGGTGATGGGGCTTGGTTCTAGTTATATGTTTACTTAGAGGATTTATGTCTGCTTGGGCTTTGCTCGTTTGATGATTGCCTGCCTGGCTTACATACACGATTTTCGTTGGCTTCATTTACAAATCATTAGGCAAATGTATATTAATTCCCTTTAATTTATTAGTTTGAATTTTTAACAAAAATTGATTTCTTACAATTATTTATATTAAGTAATTACATTTATGGATATCATATAAATCCTGGGATTCGAACCTACATCCCTTGGCTTTTAAGGTTATCAATATTGACAATGTCAGTATTTTTAACCTCTCAAACAGGGAGGGGGAGAGGGGGCTCTAGTGCAAATGTAATAATTTTCACAATCAAAGTAAAGTAAATCTTAAAAAACACTTATTTTTTTTATCGACCCATTACACAAATTAGGCGGGTGCCTAATTTAATAATTTGAAGACAAAAATTGAGCAATTATTATTCTGAGTTTTTCTATATCAGTTTTTACAATTTTTTTATGGGAAATTATATTGTTTTTTGGGAAGGCAAGTCTTTCCTAATTGTTAACCGCTAATTTTGTATATAGAAAATCTCAGGAATATCGTGATTTAAAAAAAATATTCTTTTGTTGATATAAATAATTTGATAATTGAATTAAGAATTTAAATTCTTTTTATTTATTTAACCTGATAGAAGCATGTGATGATCACATCATGCCTAGTTTAACGGTGAATTTATAGGGCGAGAGGGAGATGGGGAGCAATTCGGTAGATAATAATAATTTGCTCGAGTGCGTGATGATCACACTCGCTCTGTATATCCCCTTGGCTGTTTCTGGTGCACGCAGCCCAATGGAGACAGCCACCGATTAGATAATAGAGATATGCCTTGGTGCCTATTTGCTTTTTGAATTAATTGCAAATGGGACGGAGATACGCCAGCAGATTTCAATAATTTCGTCGCTAATTATTTTTCATTGCCATTATTTATATATATATATATATATATTTTATTTTTTATTTTCTCTTTTAATACTATATAGTGAGAAAGTATTGAGATCGATGTCGAGATTTCAATAGAAATACCTTTTTGAAGTTCTCTGAATCTAAAAAAATCGTTCTCGCAAAATGGACTGTCTTTGTGTCTCTGTATGAGCAGGATTTCTCCAAACCGAAGAGCGGCTGAAATTATCAGTTTAAGCTATATATGTATCGTCGTCATATACATCACGAAGCTTTTGAATAAAATATGTTAATAGTATTTTACTGATGTAATTTTTTAGTTTTTTTTTTTTTTTTTGAAATTTAAGGATTTTGATTAAAATTCATAAAACTATTATTTATTCGATGATCTTTGAAATATATTAACCTTTATCCCTAAAAATTGTTTGCCAATTTCATTAATTTAATTTTTTTATAATAATACACAAACGAAAAATCTCTAAAAATTAAAGATATAGATAAAATTGTGAACCGGCTGTGAAGCAATCACACAATTTCCCTTACCTTATGTAAGATAAACTTGTGTGATGTGCGGCCACAAACATCAGATATTTCTTTACTTGTCACTTTTATTTGAATTATGAAAAATAAAATAAAAAAAAAATAATATTAATGGACCAGATCCGCAGTTATGTTAACCAAATCACATTTTTTTTAAAGGAAAAGCTTTTAATTAAATCCACGAGTCCTAACAAAAAACGTTTAGTTACCCATGCATAGTTGGCATACACCAACCCCAATCGCCAGTTTCTGGTACTAAGACCAATTCCCGGTGCTTAATTTGCTATTGCATGACTTTTCACCTCTCTCCATCCCTGAACAGTCCTTCTCAATTTCTATCACTAAGATGTCAAAATTTATTTAATTGTTTAATCACTTCTTTCGGAATTTTAACAAGTAGGTACTCATTGATACATAATTTAATCCTTTATAATTTATTTAGTAGAGATAATTTTGATTGGAGGTATATTTTTCGAGTTATTTATGAAAAATGAAAAAAAGTCTGAAATTTTCGCGGTATTTTCAAGAAAGAGACTGAAATTCACCATCAGGGTGAATGGCTAACTCAGGATTTTCATGTTTAGATATAAATTAAAGCAATTAAAACAATTTCTAGCATTCCTATAATTATTTCCAAACAATAAACTAATTTTTTCAGATACAAATGTAATAAACAAAATATTTTTACGAATATCAGAGGGAGATAATTTCTCTCTTTATTTCCCATTGTATCTATCACTATACATATTATAACGTTATATTTTTTAATTTAATGCAAAATACCAAGCAAAATTTTTAATTTATTAGTTCTTTCCATCAAAAAATAAAAACCATTAGGTGTGAAGAGACCACAAATTGGCAGATAACTTTTACACCGATTAGTTAGAATGTCTATTGACAGTCTGTTCTCGTCAGTGAGAAAGTGCTAGGGTCCCTCCACACCCTCTCTCCTCTTCTCACCGACCCTCCAAAACCCGACATCCCAAAATTTGTAACGCATGGTGAAGTCAGAGTCATCCGCATCCATCCCACCCACACGCAGATACGGAAACCGATGTTGGCCTCTGTCCATCGGCTAAATTTATTCTATCTAAAGCAAGATAAATGGAAAAGTCATGGCTGGTGGCCAACAAGGTAAAAATAAGTAATCCCCTTCCTACTCTCCCTCTCTCTGTCTCCCTGTCTTGTTATGAATGT
This sequence comes from Anisolabis maritima, assembly GCA_010014785.2. Taxonomy (NCBI): domain Eukaryota; kingdom Metazoa; phylum Arthropoda; class Insecta; order Dermaptera; family Anisolabididae; genus Anisolabis; species Anisolabis maritima. The sequence continues at coordinate 7,674 of JAAAKE020119129.1, read as the reverse complement.
ATTATTAAATATTGTAAATGTCTTAATGAGAAATATTTTTCAATATATTTTTAAGACAAGTCAAATTAAAAGATATATTCCAGCCAAAAACATTTATTACAAGCAAATGTTTACATGCTGAAATTTCGTCACGTTTTACACATATCTATTGCCAAATAACATTAGTTAAAATATTTTGACTTAGTTTTTTTCTCTGAAACGCTAAAACCCCTCTTCAGGAGGATTGTAGTTCTCGCCTGCAACGAAATTCAAGATCTGGGGAGCCGGTGAGCAAGGAAAACTAAATCCCTTCTGTGAAATAAATTAGAGAAGGTCCAGCCCCTTGGAATTTATGGTTAAAAACAAAAAAAAAGCCAAATAATTATTAAAAGGCAAACAATTTTTTTTTAATATATCTTGCTTTGATGTAGTTTGGGCATAGATTTTCATTTTAACATTCAAGACCGTATTTTCGGAATCAGCGAAAAAGATTAAAAAAATAGAATTGTTGCATCATTTCGAATGCCTGCATCTAGCCTCTTCTGAGGATTTTTAGACAGGTTTTATTAACTTTTAAGAACTATTTATTTATTTAAGATTTTAACTTTTATTTTAAACTTATAAATAAAAAATTAAGGTACTAATAGGAGTCTAATTCACGTTCTCTCTGTTTTTTTATTTCATTAATTTAAAATATTAAATAGACCACATTAGAGAAATAGAAAATTTAAATTGGACTGGATGAATAAAAAAATTTGCAAAAAAAAAAGCCTTTTCGTCTTTCCGACATCGAAGACCATATTTAGAGAAATTAACTAAATCAGTTATTGTGAAAGCAATAACCATTGGACATATTTATTTAAATTAATGGGTAACCAATATAATTTAAATAAATTTTATTATTCAAAACTATAAGCGATCCACTGCCAATTAAAAATTCGTTTTGCAACCTTGTGTAATTTATATATTCCTTTAAACCCCTTTATAAACGAAATAATATTCAAATATTAAAACGTATTGAACATCTCTATAAAAGTCACTTATTATTTTTCATAATTTATTTATATAATCATTTAACTTCTATTAGTAAGACAACAACTCATTATAATTATTTACAAGTTAAGAACTTTTACAAATGTTTTTTTTTTTTTTTTTTTTTTTTTTCAGAATCTTCCAAATTAGTATAATCCTTATCTCCCCTTGTTTTCCTTCAACCCTCATGAGAACTCTTCATCTCTGATATGATTTATTTTCTCTTGAAAAGTTTCGGCTATTCATATAAAAATTACCACACTGTAGGATGGTAAAGTACTAAACGAATCTTTTAAACTTGTTATTTTTAAAACTAAAAGATAAAACCCGCATTCATATTTGAGATAAATATCTCTGATTATGATATTCTTATGTTTATAATTTTTTTTTTTTTACTTTGAAAAATAAATTCCTCATAAATCAAGTATATGAGACAAGATCTCTTTCATTTTGATTAAGAGAGAAGAATAATAAAATATATAAATAAATTCAGGGAAGAGAATATAAATATTCGCGAAAGTTGATCAACAAACATTTACTCTATAAATACAAAAATAATCCAAATGATTAAGCAAAATAAAAATTCTTATAAATGTATCGGAATTGGATTAAAAATAAAAATAACACTTGGTTATAACAATTTGTTTGGCTTGGTATTTCCAATGTGACACTACGCTAAAATATTCAAGGTATGTAAATATGACCAATGGCCGGATTATATTTGGTTCGAATAACCGATTTTCCATTCTAAATGGACAAAGTGAAAATTAATTAAATACACCCAGCATGCTCGGGGATTATTTAAACATTGCTAAACAACAATATTACTGTTCTCTTCTAAGAAAAACAACAAATATGTGTGTGTAGCCTTGATAAATAATCAGTAAACGTAATTAAAATAGATTATATATATTATAATAAAGGTGCAGTTGTATTGCACAGCTTGGACTGGGATTTAGGTTCCATATATACCCGATCGGTGGGGACTTAAATTCTGATTTATGTATAGAGATCTGGGAGTTAAGGGTTTAACATTGGCTGGGGTGGGGGTAGTTATTAGCATGCTGCGATTTATAGCGTTATGTTTAGCGTTTAATTTACGAGCCTCTGAAAAAGGAAGGGAAATCTTGAGTAGGTCTAAAACCAAATCATGGGGGAAAGGGGTCGGACTATCTTCAAAGATCATCGGCTTGGAAGAGATAATTCAACTTACAAAGGGAATATATTTATAAACTCTAAAGTCTTTATAGTTATTTAGATAAAAAAATAAATCTTTTTCAGCAAAAAAATAGAACCTTGCTCAACTTTTGAGGTTTTTTTTTTTTTTTTTTTGTATATATAAAGTTAAATAAAATTTTTTGTATAAAGTTGAATAATACTTTGAGTTAGAATATCTATATTGAAAATTATTTGAGATGCAAGAAAAGGCGCCTCATTACTTTTGCCAGCGAGGTTAATAAATCAAAATAATACACCTTGCTTAGTTTTTATTAGTCATACACAAGCATATATATTACTAATTATAAATTGCTTTAAGACCGGTTTTTTGTGTATAGCTAAATAACCTTTTAGTTTTTTCATGTTTTATTAGGTAACTAACTAATCAAATAATTAGTTAATTAACAATACATGAAAAAACCTGACCTAAGATTTTAAGTGAATGAATTCTTTTATAATTCAAAATTCTAAAATGAGGCACATTACTTTTATTTAAATTACTTTGTTTGCCTTTCTGGATAACATCTTGTAGTCATTTTTATTACACTTCACGATGAGGTAAAAGTGAATCCTCAGTTTTAATGACAATACAATTAGACTCCGAACGATTGCATCGCCTCTAGTATCCAAAGCGAGGAGCTCTATCTATTGGTTTTAGCGACATTTTTAGTCGTAAAAAAAAAAAAACATTTAAAATAACTTTTTTTTAATGAAATATATATATTTCTAATTAAAAAAAGCCTTCAAAATATCAATTATAGAGAATTAAGCGTTTTTTCTTCTTTATTTTCGTCACCTATGGTTGAAACCATTCAACAACCCACCTTATTTACAATACATTAAAAACTTTTAAATTATCTAGTCATATTTATTCAACAATGAAAAAAATTATTTTTCTCTTTTTTTTTTAAAAAATCCAAATGGCCTCAAATGCCGAAAAAGACAAAAAAAATATATTTTTAAATAAAAGCGTTTTTTTTAATATTTTTTTATTTATTTGGAATCTACTTCAGGCTGGGCAAAAGACACTCTATTTGCATCTCCATTATTTTTGGATTAGATATTATAACTCAAAGAATTATAATTATTCAACTTAACCTTTTGTATTCTTCACTTCTCTTTTGTGAATCCAAATTAAGCTTATTTTACTTAGTCAAACTTCTCTATACTATACTTTTTTTCTTTCATTCTTAATTTTAACTTATTATTAATGTTTCTTACAAACTTTTTTGATGATTTATACTTATAGTTGCTTTTACACATAGGCTTTACTAACTTTTTTTTTATAACTTTTAATATTATTTGTCTTTTAAACATTTTTTTTGGCTTAAATGAATTACTCATTAGTATCCATTTTTATTTATTTATCTATCTTATCCAAATTTTCTTTATTTTTTCCCAAACATTATTACTTTGAGACAAGAGAGTTTAATAAAAAAAGAACCCACATCCTGAAGGTAGAATGGGGGGTTTATTCTCAAATAATCTTGAAAATTATTTGTTTAATTTTTACTTTTGGCTCGCTCCGAGCCCCTTTAAAGTTTTAAGCTAAGTAAGACCCTGAATACAATATATTATATAGGTAAAGTATCGGGTGAAGTATCGACTGTTTTTTTTTTTTATGTATAGTTAATAGAAAAATTATTAAATTTTTAATCTTAACTTTTAACTTGAAAAAGAGATGATTGAGGTTTTTTATTTTAAGAAAAAAAGGGCTTTTGGTTCTTCTTTAACATTCACATACAACTTTCGCTTTTATGATAGAAATAAACATGATTAAAAATGGCGAAAGGTTCTAGACTCCCGACTATTTTTACCCTTTTTTTGCCACCTCCTCCCCGACCAGCACTCCAACCCTCTTTCTCATCATTTTCCATCTCTCAGCCCTTTCCTTTCCTTCGCTTTGCTTTTTCATTTTGCTTCACTTTTCTTCTTCCATATTTTTTTTTTTTTTTTTCTAAAGTTACTAAGGCATTTTTTATTTTAAGACACTTTCATCAGTCTTTTAGAGAAAATTTTTTTTTAAAAACAAACCCATATTTTATAGAAATTTTAGGGGCCAATAGATTTCTAAATCAAAATTATTAGCGGTTATATTTGAAACTGGGTTTATGCTATCATTAATTTCGAGACGCAATTAAATTAAAATATTAATTATAGAATATACGATGATAATCAATGGTTTTAAGGGAGCATAAATATTTCCTATTCCTATTCAAGTGTGAAATATTATTTAATTCAAAAGAAATAATATTAAAATGGTGTTCGAACATTGTTCAAAATATATAAAATATAAATCCAAATTTATTATTCACCTTAAAATTGAAGAAAGAAGTAATTAATTACTCCTTTGAAGCATTTAAGCATTTATTTTTAATTTCTTTTACGTAAAATATAGTGAAAGAATTGCGATGACAAAAAGAATCGATGTTGAGATTTAAACGGAAATACATACATGTTTTGAGTTTTCTTGAATCTATAAAAAATCTAGCGGGACGACCGCATATCATACAACTTTCACTTAGAATGAGAGGCCTGGAGTTGAGTAAAAACCAACCCAGGCCTCCCGTTTATTCATCTCATTTTAAAATACATATCATATGTATAGTTACTCCTCTGCCAAGAGAACAAGAACGGTTGGCGGAGGAGTTTACATTAGTGAGACATTAGTGAGATAGGTGTTAATTGGCGAGTCCGGCCGATTCCCTGACTCGTCTACCCTCACATCAACATCCAGCCACATTTCAGAAACAAGGCAGTCCGGTTCTATGCCACTAAGCTAAGGAAAATTGTGTGATGTGCAGTCACACCAGATTTTTTTGTTGGAAGGATAGCTAGCCGATTTACAATTTTATTTTAGCTTTTATTTTTAGAGGTTTTTTGTTTGGGTGTATTAATCAATTATCATCAATATTAAAAAAAAATTAAATTAATTAAATTTCAGTTATTGCCAAACAGAAATAAAAATTATTTATTGATCTCTTAATGTAATAAATTTATTATATTCTTAGCAGTTCAAACCAATTTATTTAATAGTTCTTAAGAGCATAAAATTAAATAAAAAAAAGTAACTCTGACCATTATTTATTATATAATTATTTTATCCTGACATATTTATTTAGACCAATTGGTACCCAATTGATTTAAATAAATTTTCATCGGACTGCCTGGGTTCTGAGCCCACACCCCTTGGCTTTTATGGTTATCATGCCAGCGGCCCTGGCCGGAGCCACCAAGATTTTCGTTATCAAGTAAGCAAAAATGAGCCTCGGATGGGTGGCCCGAGGGACAAAAATATGGAACGCTCGCCGGAAACATCGATATTTGTTTATTTACAATATAAATATGTGACATTTGTAAACTCTAACTGCCCTTTGCAGCCTCATAGAATATTAATACAATAAAAAAAAAAAAAAAGATTATCAATATTAACAATGTCAATACCTTTAACCTCTCGGCCACGGGATGGGAGCAAACGAAATTTAATTGCCAATTTAATTAATTTTTTTTTTTTTTTTTTTTTTTTTTTTTTTATATTGATAAATGATTAATGCACACAAATGAAAAATCTCTAAAAATAAAATTTGTTCACCCATTACCTAGAGCGCCGACGTCAAAAATCTGGTGTGACAGTATATAACACAATTTTCCTTAGCTTAGGCAAGAGGAAGTTGTGTGATGTGCGATTGCGCACCAGACTTTTTATTTATTTATTGATTCGATTTTATAAGAAGTCAATATTTTTTTTAATATTTTGCTTTTAAATCTATTACCAAAAGAAATATTTGGACATTTTTATGAAATGAACAAACGTATAGTTCAAATTAAAAGAGAATAATGATAAGCGATTTCCCCATATGTGTTCGATCCGAAATAAACATATATCAAACACGAAACATTAATCATATTTAATTTGCTTATTCTTTTGAAAATCGGAAAAATAGGCTTTAAATAGGCATTTATTATAAAAACATTAAAAAAAAAAAAAAAAACAAGATGGATTTCTTGAAATGACTAAATTTTTAATGAAGTTAAGATAAAAAACTTTTCCAAGAGGGATAAAAATATTTTCTCACTTTTTTCTTTCTTTATTAATTCAATTGTTATTGTTTTTGTTTCAGGTAATAAACTTCTTCGAACATCAATAGTGAGTAGAAATTCTTCTTTTTTTTTTTTTTTTTTTTTTAATATTTTGTAAATTAAATATTTATACTTACTTTTCTTGGCATTTTTATATCTTTCTTATTATTTTTCTGCTGAACAATTTCTTTAAAAAAAAAAAAAGATATTCAGAAGCAGCATCTCTGATATAAATAAGTAAATAAATTTTTTCCGAGTTTAAGATTTTACCTTATTTCTAAACTTTATAAATATTATATTTTATTATATTAAACTTTATTGTTAAATCTTTTGTTGATACCTCTGAACTTAATTTTTTGTCTACTTTTGAAACCCAGGGCCTGCTATTAAAGTTCGTGTTTAGTTGCTGGAAAGTAGACTACCTAAATGATCAAATCACTAATGAATAATTAATTACTCTAAAAACTCTGAAACAACCTCTCTTCCTTCCAGAAACCAAATACGAATTATTTCTGCAACCCAATTATTTACGTAACACATCACTCAATAGTCCCGAGGCTAACTACTAAAAAAACATTTTTTTTGCAAAATTCAACTTTATTCATCAAAAAAGTCTCCTTCAAGAGTGATACATTCATTCCAATACTTCTCTAACATTTTGATGCCTTTTTTGAAGAACGATTTATCTTTGCACCCAAAATAGGTGTTTGTTGCGACTTGAGCATTTGACACAAATCTCTTTCCCTGGACAATTTTTTTGGGGTCTACGAACAGAGAGTAGTCGCTGGGAGTCAGATCCGGAGAATACGGTGGATGGGGAAGCAATTCGAACTTCAATTCGTGCAATTTTGCCATCGTAGCCAACGACTTGTGGCACGGTGCATTGTATTGGTGAAAGAGCACTTTTTTCTTTTGCATTTGCGGCCGTTTTTTCGTAATTTCTTCCCTCAATCCCATGTAATTCGTTGTTGAGGGTCTTTTCTTTCTCAAGATAGTCGACGAATAAAATATAAAATACCTTGCGCATCCCAAAATTCGGAGGCCAAAACCTTACCGGCCAACATTTGCGTTTTTGTTCGCTTCGAACGGCTGCTATCCCCTCAGTTAACTGACGATTTGATTCCAGAGTGTAGTGGTGGATCCATATTTCATCCATTGTCTCATACCACACAAAGAATCCTGTTTATTACGGTTAAATAGCTTCAAACAACGCTCTGAATCATCGACGCGTTGCTGTTTTTGGTCCAGTCTGAGCAAACGCAGCACCCACTTTGAACACAGCTTTCTCATGGACAAATATATTCATGCAAAATAGTGTATACACTGCCTTCTGATATATTTAAGATGTCAGCTATCTCACGGAAA